>SMDT01001970.1:0-60141 GCA_005392925.1 Aquilaria sinensis | reverse complement strand
ATGTCTTTTATACCTTTTTGTGTTTTCTTTCTCCTTAGTTGTCTTCCATAAGTAATTTGGTCCCCCAATAGCACTTTCATATCATTCATATGCTTTTCATAACTCTTCAAATCTCTTTCTTGAGAGTTTTGCAATTGAGTAACCGAATTTCCAAAACCTTACAAAAAGGTCCATAGGTTGCTTGACAAACAAGCAACCCTTAAGGCTTTTGTTGGGGGCAAGATACCAACTTGAAACACTTTAAAGAGGTGTTCATTATACCTTTTAGCCCCACACTTCAATCACTATGAAGAGAATTACACAATATAATGGCTTTTTGAAAATTATGCCACACTTGTAATTCTCCTATTTTTGTGTGATGGTAATGATAGAAACATCCACAACTTGTTTAGGATGGAATAGAAACAATCATAGCTTATTAATAATGGAATGGAAACATTCATGGCAAGTTTGGATTAGAAAGATTCAAAACTTGTTTAGAATGGAATTGAAATACTAGCAAGTAATTTGGAATAGAAACATTTAGTGTTACCACCTCATAAAAATGAGATATTTACAAAGTTTGGCATAATGTTCAAAAACCATTATATTGTATAATTCTCACCATGGTGATTGAAGTATGAGGGGTAATGGGCATGATCAACACCTCCTTAAAAGTGTTTTAAATTGGTAACTTGGCCCTTAAGAAAAGCCTTCAGGATTGCTTGTTTGTCAAGCAACCTATGGATTTTTTGGTAAGTTTTTGCAAATTTTGGGTACTTAATTGCAAAACCCTCAAGAAAGAGCTTTTGAGAGTTATGGGAAGGATATGGATGGTATGAAAGTGGTTTTGGAGGAGCAACTTGCTTATGGAAGCATAAAGGGCTTTAAAGGCTTAAGGGTCCAAGTGTAAGCCTTTGGTTGTTTATGCTTTTGACTTAAGTCAAATGGAAGCATTTTGGAGTTATCCCACTCAAGAAGAGGTAGCCAAAGCGAGATAAGGATGGTCAAACATGGGACATGAGTTTAAGGCAAAGAAACCATGGTTTAGAAGTAAGGAAAATGACATAAAGCTTGATTAAGGTTATTAAGGGTGTTTATTGCACTAAAGCCTGGTTAAGCCTCTTAAAGTAGCCAATTTCTTATTTGCTTCTTCCATATTAGACTCAGACTAGACACCTTTACCTCCATAGCTCCTCCATAGGCACCATACCTCCAAGGTTGAAGCTAGAAGCAATTGAAAGCAAGAAAGTGCAATTGGAAGCTATTTGGTGCTAAGACTTGAGTGCACCTAGGATTAAGCTCCAATTTTGGCATACACTCAAGGTAAGGAGTTCTCTTGCTCTCATGGAGTGTTTACTGTATTATTAAAACATCCATGGGGCTAGGGCTAAGTTTTCAAGAGAGCCAAGTGCTTTATGAACCAAGCTTAGTGAGAGGAGTGCACTTAGTGAAGGTTTTGTGACCTAGTGTGAAGTGCACAATGATGGCGGCAAATTTAAGGGTTTCTAGGGCCCAAAATTAGTACTTACTAGTGTTAAAACTCTCTCAAGACCAAGTTTATACTCGAGTAGAGCTGCCATAGTGATCTACTTGAGTTTGTTACATGTTTTATGGACTAACTAATGCATATTGTTGTTGCCGCATACATGTGTTTGTTGTTTGTGTTTAGCTGCTGCATTTGAGTGCTATATGTTGGATATTTGCATTAGGTTCTCTTGTATTTTAGTGTTTTTGGATGCAGGTGATACCAAGGGTTACACTACCTTAAGAGTATATGTGTTCTCCTTACTATGTTTCACAATGAAACTTACTCCCCTTAAATCTGCCCATTTCATGTTCAGTAGAAAAGATGGCATTCAAACTGAGCATTTTGGTTTTAGTTTTGATATGAAATGTTAGGTATTTAACTTCCATGTATCTAGTTTTGATTTGGAAATTTTGGTGATTTTAGGAGCACATTTGGTAATTTTAGTGATGGTGCTTACTGTACTACGCAACAGCTGTCCAGCATCCTGTTTCTGCAATACATTGTGTCTAATGCTCTCCTGTAACTTGGGTGTGTGTTTTAGGTGAGTTAAGGTGATTATGTAGTGCATGGATTCATGTACATGTAATACATGTTAAGTTGAAACAAGTGTGTGAACATTTGATGTATGTGAATGTGGTGCTCAAGCTGTCTAAGTGTGAATGATAGGCTGCTTGTTTGTAAATTTTGTTTTGGCCACATAAAATTGCTAGATGCAAGAGCATGTAATTCCTATGTATATTGGACATGTATGGGATAGCCATGGAGGGCTTACCCCTTGTTAATGAAGTGCTTGCACACTTATGAAATTTTGTATGGGCAAAATGGTTATAAAGTGACCAGAATTTTGACTTTGCACTCTCAGTTCTATATCTCCCTATGTAGAATGAATCTTAGTTTGATATTTTGACCACAACTAGAAACATCTACAGGCTTCTTTGGGCTTTCAAATTTCTTCATTTGGATCCCTGTAGCCAAAGTTATGACGTTGCAAAATTTGCTGAGTTACTGTATATTTGGTTATAATTTTGTAGCCAACTTAAAAAATCTATAACTTGGTCCATAGGTGGGCCATTGATGTAAACCCAAATTCCATGGTTTTCTTTAAGTATATATTTGATAATGAAGCAAAGAAAATAGGGGTAAAAGGCTAGATTAATATAGTTTTCCTGGAGGAAGATTACATAATTTCTAGTAGCCAAGATTTAGATGTGTGCTAGTGTTTTCCTTCCTTGCTGCCATGGTGTGCATAAAATGTGTATATGTGTGTAATGGTTGGACCAATATGCAAGCATTTACATAGTTCCAAAGAGGGCCACTTGGGTATGCACACTAAGGTTCTTATTCAGATGGCCGACAGAACATACCAACCCTCGGAGTTTTAAATGCACAACTTTAGCACCATACCTATAATTACTATGGAGTGGGTAATATTCAGAACTTGTTTGGGATAGAAACATTCACAAATTGTTTAGAATGAAATGGAAGCATTTGCAGCCTATTTGGAACAGAAACATTCACAAGTAGCTTTGAATAGAAACATTCAAAACTTGTTCGAAATAAACTGTTACCCACTCCGGGGTAGTCCAGTTATGGTGCCAAAACTGTGCATTTAAACTCCCAGGTTTGGTGTGTCTTCTAGGTCATCAGAACAATACCCCTAGTGTACATACTCAAGTGACCCTCTTGAGCACTATGTAAATACATGCATATTGGTCTAACCATAACACACATATTTACATTTATGCACACTATGGCAGATAAGTAGGAAAACACTAGCACAAGTCTTAGTTTTGGCTTCCACACATGAGGCAATCTTGTTAAGTTCTAGTGACCAGGTACTGCACCTGTAACTTCCACGAGTAATCTGCATCATTCTAGCCACATAAACCCTATTTTATTTGCTCGATTATCAAGTAGAGACTTAGAAAAAACCAAATAAATTTGTTTTATATAAATAGCCCACCTATGGACACGAGTTATGGATTTTTTAAGTTGGTTACAAAATTCTGACCACATGAACAGTAACTCAACCAAATTTGCAACATCATATCTTTGGCTATAGGGCTCTAAATCCAAAAATTCCAAATCCCAGTTAACCCTCAATATGTTCTCTAGGCTTGGAAAAATTTCATACAAAGATTCATTCTACACAGGGAGATATTAAACTTTAGGTCCAAAGTCAAAATTCTGGCACCTTTTGGACCATTTTGCCCATACAATTTTTCCAAACCATGCAAACACTTTATTCACAAGGGAGAAGCCCTCCAAGGCTATCCCATATATGTCCATTACACATACGAATTACATTCCCCATCTTTTAACAACTTTATGTGGCCAAAACAGAATTTACAAGTAAGCAGCCCATCATTCACACTTATGCAGCATTGCACCACATCACTTACATAGCCAAAACATTACTCAAATGTTCACATACTTGTCTCATTTTACATACAATACATGTACATGCATACATGCACTACAATATGGTCTTAACTCAGCTAAATATGCACCCTAGGCTACAGGAGGTCCTGAGACACAATGGACTCCAAAAATAGGATGCTGGACAGCTGCTGCACAACACAATATGTACCACCATTAAAAATACCAAATGTGCTCCTAAAATCTCCAAAATTTCCAGATCATAGCTAGACAAATGGAAGTTCATGTACCTGAAATTTCAGATTAAAATTGAAACCACAAAAGGTTAGTTTGAAGGTGATCTTTCAGCTGGACTTGAAATGACAGAATTCAAGGGAGTAAGTTTCATTGAGAAACTTAGTAAGGTTAGCACTTGGATTCAATAGGCAATGTAACCATTATTAAAACCTGCATCTAAAGACACCAAAACAAAAAAAATACAATTCATATAAACAGGATATAGCAACCAAATGCAGCAGCCAAACACAAACAACAAACACATGAAATGTGGCAGCAACATATACGATAGGTTAGTTCATAAAACACATAATAAACATAGCCAAATCACTATGGCAGCCCTCCTCAAGCTAATTCTTGGTCTTAGGAGGATTTTAATAGTAGTTAGTACTAACTTTGGGCTCTAGAAACCGTCATTTCACTGCCATCTTTGTACACTTGACAGTAGGTCACAAAACCTTCAATAAGTGCTCTGCCCTCACTAAGCTTGGCTCATCAAGGTCACGGCTCTCTTCCAAGCTTAGCTCTAGCTCCATGGTTGCTTGAAAAATACAGAAAATAACCCATGAGAGCAAGAGAACCCTTACCAAAGTGGGTAGGCTGAAAATCAAGCTTGATCCTTAAAGTATTTAAGAAATAGCTCTAGTTTGCTTCCAATTGCTTCCTTTTTCCTTCAATTTCAATCAATTGCAAGTTTGAAGCTGTGGCGGCTATGGAGGAAGTATGGCTGTGTTCTTGGGCTGGGGGAGGATGAAAATGAGAGAGGGATAAGTGATTTGGCCACTTAAATGGCCTTAAATGAGCTTAAGGGCACAAAACACACTTAACAAGCCTAACCTTGCTTTATGTCATTTTATTTCTCACTAATTATGGTTTCTTTGTCTTAAACTCATTGGTACACATGTGCCCTACATTTTTGACTAATTATCAAGTCTTGGCTGCCTCCCCCAAGGTGGGATAACCCAACAATTCTACCCTTAGACTTAAGTTAAAAGCTTGAACACCTTAAGGTTTACACTAGGACATTTAGGTCCTTATTGGCTTTAGTGTTTCCTTTGTCCAAACTTGTCTTCCATGAGTAATTTGGTCCTCCAATAGCACTTTCATACCATTTATATCCTTCCCATAACTCTCCAGGTCTCTTTCTTGATAGTTTTGAATTGAGTACCTGAATTTCCAAAACCGTACAAAAAAGTCCGTAGGTTGCTTGACAAACAAGCAATCCTTTAGGCTTTTCTTAGGGGCCAACTTGCCAACTTAGAACACTTTTAAGGAGGTGTTGATCATGCCTTTTACCCCCTAGACTTCAATCACTATGGTGAGAATTATACAATATAATGGTTTTTAGCCATTATTACACATTTGTAATTCTCCCATTTTGTGAGGTGGTGATATTCCTCTGCCCTAAGTTTGGTCCTCCATGTTACCACCTCACAAAAATGGGAGAATTACAAGTGTGTCATAATGGCTAAAAACTATTATATTGTGTACTTCTCACCATAGTGATTGAAGTGTGGGAAGTAAAGGGCATGATCAACACCTCCTTAAAAGTGTTCCATGTTGGTAACTTGGCCCCCGAGAAAAGCCTTAAGGATTGCTTGTTTGTCAACCAACATATGGACTTTTTTGTAAGGTTTTGGAAATTCGGGTACTCAATTACAAAACTCTCAAGAAAGAGACCTGGAGAGTTATGGGAATGATATAAATGGTATGAAAGTGCTATTGGAGCACCAGATTACTCATGGAAGACAAGTTTGGACAAAGGAAACACTAAAGGTAGAAAGGACCTAAATGTCCTAGTGTAAACCTTAAGGTGTTCAAGCTTTTGACTTAAGTCTAACGGTGGAATTGTGGGATCATCCCACCATGGGGGAGGCAGCCAAGACTTGATAATTAGTTAAAAATGTTGGGCACAGAAGTATCAATGAGTTTAAGACAAAGAAACTATAATTAGTGGGAAAGAAAATGACATAAAGCAAGGTTAAGCTTGTTAAGTGTATTTTGTGCCCTTAATCTCATTTAAAGCCATTTAAGTGGCCAAATCACTTATCCCTCTCTCATTTTCGTCCTACCCCAACCCAAGAACACAGCCATACTTCCTCCATAGCGACCACACTTTCAAACTTACAATTGATTGAAATTGAAGGCAAAAGGATGCAATTGGAAGCAAACCAAAGCTATTTCTTGCATACTTCAAGGATCAAGTTTGATTTTTGGCCTACCCACTTTGGTAAGGGTTATCTTGCTCTCATGGGTTGTTTTCTATATTTTCAAACATCCATGGAGCTATGGCTAAGGTTGGAAGAAAGCCATTAGCTTGATCAACCAAGCTTATTGAGGGGAGTGCACTTATTGAAGATTTTGTGACCTATTGTCAAGTGCACAAAGATGGCAGCAAAATGAGGGTTTCTAGAGCCCAAAGTTAGTACTAAATACTATTGAAATCCTCCTAAGACCAAGCATTAGGTTGAGGAGGGCTTCCATAGTGATTTGGTTATGTTTATTATGTGTTTTATGGACTAACCTATGGTATATGTTGCTGCCACATTTCATGTGTTTATTGTTTGTGTTTGGCTGCTGCATTTGGTTGCTATATCTTGTATATATGCATTGTGGTTTTTGTGTTTTAGTGCCTTTGGATGCAGTTTTTAATGATGGTTACATTTCCTATTGAATCCAAGTACTACCCTTACTAAGTTTCTCAATGAAACTTACTCCCTCAATTCTATCATTTCAGGTCCAGCTGAAATATCACGTTCAAACTAACCTTCTTGGTTTGAGTTTTAATCTGAAATTTCAGGTACATGAAATTCCATATGTATAGTTATGATTGGGAAATTTTGGTGATTTTATGAGCACATTTGGTATTTTTAATGGTGGTACTTATTGTGTTGTACAGTAGCTGTCCAGCATCATGTTTTTGGAGTCCATTGTGTCTCAGGATCTCCTGTAACCTAGGGTGCGTATTTAGCTGAGTTAAGACCATATTGTAGTTCATGTATGCATTTATATGTTTTGTATGTAAAATGAGACAAGTATGTGAACATTTGAGTAATGTTTTGGCTATGTAAGTGATGTGGTACATAGCTGCCTATGTGTGAATGATGGGCTGCTTACTTGTAAATTCTGTTTTGGCAACATAAAGTTGTTAAACGGAAAGGAATGTAATTCATATGTGTAATGGACATATATGGGATAGCCTTGTTGGGATTTCCTCTTGTGAATGAAGTGTTTGCATGGTTTGGAAAAATTGTATGGGCAAAATGGTCCAAAAGTTGCCAGAATTTTGACTCTGGACCTAAAGTTTAATATCTCCCTGTGTAGAATGAATCTTGGTATGAAATTTTGACCACACCTAGAAGATATCTATAGGGTTAACTGGGATTTAAAATTTCTGGATTTAGAGCACTGTAGCCAAAGATATGATGTTGCAAATTTGGCTGAGTTACTGTTCATTTGGTCAGAATTTTGTAACCAACTTAAAAAATCCATAACTTGGTCCATAGGTGGGCTATTGATGTTAAAAAAAAATTCATTGGTTTTCTCTAAGTCTCTACTTGATAATGGAGCAAATAAAATAGGGGGCTGTGTGGCTAGAATGATATAGTTTATTAGTGGAAGCTACAGGTGCAGTAGCTGGCCACTGGAACTTAAAAAGATTGTCTAATGTGTGGAAGCCAAAACTAAGACTTATGCTAGTGTTTTCCTTCTTAACTGCCATAGTGTGCATAAAAGTAAATATGTGTGTTATGGTTAGACCAATATGCCTGTATTTACATAGTGCTCAAGAGGGTCACTTGAGTATGTACACTAGGGGTGTTCTTCTGATGACCTACAGGACACACCAAACCTGGGAGTTTAAATGCACAGTTTTGGCACCATAACTGGACTACCCCAGAGCGGGTAACACTCAAAGATAGCCTTTTGCTTCAGGTATTCTTGAGGATACCTTTCCATAAGGTCTTTTTCAGCTTCCCGGGTTACTTCTCTTTCAAAGTGGTGTGACCACTGAACTTTAATCTTGGGAATATGTTTGTTTCTAAACCTTCTGGTATCCTTCGCTATGATAGCTATAGGTTTCTCTTCATATGTCAAGTTAGGTTCCAACTGTATGTCTTCCACTACAATAGCATGCTTTGTGTCTGATAGACACTTCTTAAGCATATTGATGTGAAAAACATTATGAACACTTGACATGCTTGGCGGCAGAGCTAACCTGTATGCTACCTTGGCAACTTTGTCCAAGATCTCATAAGGATCGATGTATCTTGGAGCTAACTTCATTCTTCTGCCAATTCTGACATTGCCTTTGGTTGGTGCAACTTGATAGCCAAAAGGCTATCACCTCCCCCAGCATCAATTCCCTCGAAGGTTTGACCGGGGAGCCTGACGTAGCTCGGAAAGAAGCATTGCCACATACCTCGGCAGAAGCTAGATCGAGCATGACGAAGTAAGCACTTCCGCTGAAATGCCAAGTTATCTAAATGTGTCGTTGACTCTCACGGGGAACCAAACATATCGCCTTCGGGAGAAAAGAACCAGCTACGGAAAGCAGGAGAGATTCTCCCCGAAGGCGGAACTCCTGAGCTAGAGGACTCCCCGAGCCACTAGCGTGATTCCCGAAGGAGGGCGTCCGCACCAGAGGGCGACCTCGCCCAAAGGACCTCGGGAGTACGGCAGGAGCATTTAATGAGCATTTAAGGAGCCTCTGACAGGTCGCCCACACGCTGCCTGAAACGGCGGCCTGACACCCTGGTATCATCCAAGTCCCATCTCAGCCACAAAACTAGGAGCCTACAAACGGCTACCTGTTCCCTACGCCCAAAAAGCACAGAAAGAATCTGACCGAACACGTGTCAGGATCCAAACGGGCCAGGTACTTCTATAAATACTGGGAAACAGGACTTGGCAAGGGGACTCTCTCGCCATCGGCACTCTCGCACAATAGAAAACATATACAGGCCAGACCCCATATCCATTTAAGTGTTACTACTTCACTCACTATCAGGACACTAACTTGGGCGTCGGAGGCTCCTCCCCGGAAAGTCATCCCGGGGACCTCCTAACCCTTTTTTCGGAGTCTTTCAGGTACTTTCCCACCTGGGGAACCTCTCCGTCAGACGTTCTCCCTCCTCGGAAGCTCCCTCAGAATTCACCATGTCGCAAGACGAAGATGCTGAAGGGCATCATTTGGCGCCGTCTGTGGGAAACCACCCTCAGGTTGCCGTCGTTGAAACTCGGCGTTCTAAGGACAAGGGACTTCTGAGGTCCCCGTCCGCGCCTGAAGTCCAACCGGCTACTGAGCAAACTCTTCCAGGGACTTCCTTGCATGAGGAAGAACGTCCTCTGGTCATCACTATGAGTTTTCTGCGCGACTTCCAGCGTTCTGTTGTGGCCGAAATGGCACAGCAGATAGACAAAAGGTGGCCACAACAAACTCAGGCCCAGAGGGCTCCTTCACCAACGCGCCCTCGAGAGAGAAGTTCTAAATCAGCTCATCGTACTTCAGGAAGTGGGGACCCTCGAGAGGAATCTTCAATGGAAAACACGCCCCTCGGGGCACGGCTTGCGGGACAGACAGAGTCCAAGCGACCCAAAACCCTGCGCCGAAGGAGCTCATCACCTGAGGCGAGGTCCCCATCCCCTCAGCGCCGAACTAACTCACCAAAGAGATGCCGACGATCCCCTTTCCCCGAAGAAGAGCCCAGCGCCACACTCCTTATGGAGAAAATATTGGCTAGGTTGGAAAGGGTGGAAAAACAGGTAGCCCGCAGACCTGTCTGGGCCAGACTCTCTGAAACTTTCTGTGGCGATGAGTCACCGTTCACCCGAACAATAGTCGAGGCAGCCATGCCCAGTGATTTCCGGGTACCTCGGCTAGAAACGTACGATGGCCGAACAGATCCACAGGCCCATCTGACGAAGTATAAGCGGAGCATGATGTTGCACGGGGCTGACGATGCCACTCTATGCAAATGTTTCGAGGTCACCCTTGCCGGCCCTGCTACAGTATGGTATAACTCTCTGGCCCCAGGAACCATCAGAGAGTTCCAGGAGCTGTCCACTGCCTTCACCCAGCAGTTTATTGGAAGTCGTCCTACGGCGAAGATGCCGGTGCAGATGTTCGACATAGCACAGAGGAACGGGGAAACCATCCGTGACTATGTCGAAAGATTTAACCGAGAGGCCCTAAGTGTTCCAGACTTTCGGCCAGAAATACGCATCCTCGCCATGATACGGGGCCTTCGGAGGGACTCGCAGCTATTTTACGAGTTTTCCAAAGACCCCCCAGACACGCTCGGAGAATTTTTCCGAAGAGCCGAGCAGCATATGACAGCTGAAGAGCTAAGAATGGAGGGGCCAAAGAACGATCATTCCTGTCCCAAAGGATCAAGCCAGCAAGCCAAGTATCCGACAGAGCAAACAGGACAACCTCGGAGGTTCAGGGGAAGGAAGCCTCCTCCGAACTTTACACCCCTGAACACCACAAGGACCAACATCCTCATGACAATGGAGAAACAGGGGTCCCAGATTCAGCGACCGAAGGCGATGACCGCTGACAACAAAAAGAATATGAAGAAGTTCTGTCAGTTTCATCGCGACCACGGTCACGACACCGAAGACTGCTTCCAGTTGAAGAAGTACATCGAGTCGCTGATTAAGCAAGGTCAACTGCGGCGCTATCTGCGAATGCCTTCGCCGAAGGCAAGGAGAGAGGAGGAAGGAAAGGCTGATGAAGATGAGTATGACTCCGACAGAAGGAGGAACCGAAGTCCAAAAAGGCGCCTCCCACCTTCGGCGGGGGTAATACAAACCATCACCACTGGACTGCCATCCTCGGGGAGAAAGAGGAAAGCTAGGGAAATAGCAACAATGGAGTACCAAAGCCCATCGAAAAAACTCACCCGAAGAGATGGTTCCTCCGTCATTTTCCCTCATGACGACCCATTGTTGGTCATGGCAAGAATAGGGAATTGGGACGTCAAAAGGGTATTGCTTGACGATGGATCAAACGCCGACGTCCTATTCTCGCATCTGCTCCCAAGCTTGGGAATATCCAGCATCGACCTCAAGCCTGTTACTTCACCAACCTTTGGAATAGGACCCTCAGAGCTGCCCGTCCTCGGCTGGATCGACCTTCCCCTGATGATGAGAGGGAGTTCGATCAGCGGAAAAGGAGAAATTTTTGCCTCCACAATGACGAGGTTCATTGTCATGGATGTCCCTTCGTCGTACAACGCCATCCTTGGAAGGCAAACACAAGGGAATTTGCACATTCGCCCAGATGTGAAGTACTTAACAGTCACCTTCGCCACCAAGGACGGAGACGCCGAAATTTTCATCAACCAAGCCGAGGTCAGAAAGGTGTTCGTCAAAGCCCGAAAGGCCCCAGCAGCCAACTTCGCACAAACCTTAGCAGGAGGGACACTACCCACCGAAGAACCAAAAATGGGCGGGGCGGAAAAGCTTGCAGAAGGAGAAACGGAAGAAGTAGAACTTGTCCCCAGCCAAAATACCCAAATAGGGAAAAATTTGGCCGAAGGTGACAAGAAAAACCTTGTATCCTTTCTACTGATGAATAAAGGACTGTTCGCCTACTCGCCAAAGGATATGCCAGGGGTAGACCCTCGCATAATACAACATAGCCTTAAAGTAAGCCCGGAAGCAAAACCTGTCCGGCAAAAGAAGCGAGGCATCTCGGTCCACAAAAGTAAATTCGTCAAAACCGAAGTACAGCGCTTGATGGACGCAAACGTAATTAGGGAGGTCAAGTACCCCGAATGGCTAAGCAATGTGGTTATTGCTACAAAAGAAGGGAGTAGTAAGCTCCGGATGTGCATCGACTTCAGAAACTTGAACGATGCCTGCCCGAAAGATTCCTATCCTCTCCCACCGATAGACCAGTTGGTCGACTCAACTGCCGAATATGGGCTCCTAAGCTTCCTCGACGCCTTCAGTGGGTATCATCAAATAAGGATGGATCACGAAGATGAAGAAAAAACTGCTTTCATCACCAAAGGTGGAACATATTGTTACACTAGGATGCCCTTTGGGCTCAAAAATGCAGCAGCCACCTACCAAAGGCTGATGAGCAAAGTCTTTCTTGACCAAATATGGAGGAACATGGAAGTCTACGTTGATGACATGATAGTCAAAAGTAAGATGCCTAAAGACCATGTCATAGACCTAGAGGAAACCTTCCAGTAACTCAGAATATTCAGAATTCGCCTTAACCCCGAAAAATGCGTCTTCGGCGTGACCTCGGGAAAATTTCTGGGCTACATGGTATCAGAAAAGGGCATTGATGCTAACCTAGAAAAAATTAAGGCTCTGCTCGAATTCTGAACTCCTGTCACAGTGAAACACGTGCAGAGACTCACTGGAAGGATAACCTCTCTTAGCAGGTTCATCTCCAGGTATGGAGATCGGTGTCGGGCATTCTTCAAAGTCCTTACTAAGGCAGCAAAAAGAGAAAATGACCTCGGGGATGGTGACCATCCTTGGAATGAGGATTGCCAAAAAGCCTGGGAAGAACTTAAAATCTATTTGTCTCAACTGCCTACTCTGCGACAACCTCGGGAAGGAGAGCCCCTCATCCTGTACCTCGCTGTTTCAGAAAAAGCAGTGAGCTCGGTCCTTGTGAAAGAGGAAGGGCCGAGACAATGGCCAGTTTATTACGTAAGCAAATCCCTGCACGGCGCCGAGGTCAGGTACCCATTGCTCCAAAAAGCCATATATGCCTTGGTGCTGGCAGGAAGAAGATTGCGGCCATACTTTCAGGCTCACCCCATCATCGTCCGAAGTAGTCTGCCTCTACGGGATGTTATGAAAAAAGTTGATCATTCGGGAAGGCTTTCCAAATGGTGTATAGAGCTTGGCGAACACGACATTGTTTATGAACCTCGGAAAGCCATAAAAGCTCAAGCACTAGCTGACTTCATCGCCGAAGTACCTACCACCGAAGATAGCCACCCGGATCCTGGCGAAGGTGAGCCAGAATGGACGCTGCATGTGGATGGAGCCTCAGGTTCCGAACACCAAGGAGCCGGAGTAATCATCAGAGGACCCGAAGGTCTAGAGGTGATAAAGGCCATCAAGTTCAACTTCAGCGCCACCAATAATGTGGCTGAGTATGAAGCTCTGATAGCAGGGTTGCGCCTGGCCAGAAAAATTGGAATAAGAAACTTGAAGGCTCACAGTGACTCCCAGCTGGTAGTTCGGCAAACGGCAGGGGACTACGGCGCGAAAGACCCAATTTTGGCAAAATACCACGAACTGGTGACGAAGCTCATTCGAGAGTTCGACACCATACGCATCGAAAATGTACCTCATCGGGAAAACACCGAAGCAGATTGCCTGGCAAAGGCAAAAACATACACCGAGGTACTAAACCACCCGAGCATTGAAGTACTGAGCATAGTAACTTCGGAAAAGGGCTGGAAAGATCCAATAAAGAGGTATCTTGCGGACAACGCGCTCCCCGAAGACCCCATCGAAGCCGCAAAAGTGCGAAGACGCTCTGGGCGATTCTTCCTAATAGGCGAAGAACTATATCGGCAGGGATATGCAAATCCTTTACAGAGGTGTGTTGGCGAAGAGGATACTGAAATGATCCTCGAAGAAGTCCACGAAGGCGCTTGTGGTTCACATATTGGAACTGACGCCCTCGCCGCAGTGGTACTTCGCCAAGGATATTTTTGGCCTACCCTAAGAAAGGATGCACGACATTTCGTCCGAAAATGTGAGAGCTGCCAAAAACACGCAAAAATCCAGAGGACACCCTCGGAAATGGTGACTTCGGCTGACTATCCCTGGCCCTTCGCAGTTTGGGGCATAGACCTCATTGGGCCACTCCCAATAGCCCCCGGAGGCGTGAAGTTCTGCGTGGTCACAGTAGACTACTTCTCTAAATGGGTCGAGGCAGAACCATTAGCAAGTATCTCAGCTAAAGAAGCGCAGAAGTTCGTATGGAAGAACATTGTATGCAGGTTTGGCGTGCCGAGGATACTGGTAGTCGATAATGGATCCCAGTTTACAGACAAAGGGTTCCAGGACTTTGTCAACAATCTCGGGATAAAGATGCACTTCGCCCCAGTAGCCCATCCTCAAAGCAATGGCCAAGTAAAGGTATCTAATAGGACCATAAAAGATGGTCTGAAAAAGAGGCTGGGGGAAGCAAAAGGGAAATGGCCAGGCGAACTCCAGAGTGTACTGTGGAGCTACCGAACAACACCCCGAAGAGCCACAAGGGAAACGCCTTTTTCACTCACCTTCGGTACAGAGGCCATCATCGCAATCGAGGTAATGCAACCATCAATTCGAGTGCAAGTTTTTGATGAAAATTGAAATGACCTCGGCCTGAGAACCAAGCTCGACCTTGTCGGCGAACACAGAGAAATAGCCGAACTAAGAAGAAAAGCTTTTCAACAAAGCGTGGCCGCGGCTATAAACTTGCGTGCTAGGCCAAAAGGAATAAAGAGAGGAGACCTCGTCCTCCGAAAGAATGAATTCGCACCTCGGAATCCATCCCACGGAGCACTTCGCGCCAACTGGTAAGGCCCGTACCTGGTTCTTGCCGAAGTACGAAAAGGGGTCTACAAGCTCGGGGATTCCGAAGGCGTAGAATTAAAAAATACATGGCATTCGGACGCCTTGAGAAAATTCTATGCTTAGAATATTGGCAAAGAAGACCGTGCTGTATAAAGAAAGAAAAATTTTCTCTTAAGCATAAAAAGTTTCTTAGCCAAAAAGTCATGAGTGGTGCGAATTTCGCAAAGGTGGCCGGCTAAAGTAAGCGAAGGTATTATTTTCTGAAGTCTCTTGAGCGAACGTATTCGGGACAGCAGAGAAAATCTGGTGAAAGACTTAGCCAAAATTTTTGGGCATAAGATGAACAGATCAGGATTTCGCGAAAGAGGTCACCATAATGAGCACAGAGAAAGTTGTCCGAAGTCTCTTGAGGGAATAAAGTTTGGGGAAAAAGGAAACAAAGAATCTCACGAAAAGATTTAGCCAAATTCTCAAAGTCTTTATTGAGATAAGTATGCTTACAAAAAAGATAGCCAGAAGAAGAAGTACAAAAAAAGAAGAAAAAGGGCCCTAGAACAAACAAAGGGTTCTCGGCGACCCGGGAGTCTTCGGCCCCTTGGTCCTTTTGCATCACCTTCGGTGCTGGAATAGAAGGAGGCAGGTTCAGATGATCAATCTTAGACCAGGACCACCGAGGTCCCCCGGGAATGTCCAGGGCTGCCAGGAAAGAGACGTCCAGATCTGGGAACTTCTGAAGGACTTGGTGCCGAACAAGACAGAACCCGTCCTGAAAACCAACCTTGGTCATCTGGTCAGACTTGTTCTTCTTGACCTCAAGCTCCTCGAAGTCTTTCTTCAAATCTGAGATCTTCTTCTTCAGCTCCTTCACTTTCTTCTTTTCCGGCTCCTTCTTCATGGCATCAACCTCGGCTTGAAGCGCAGCCTTCTCAGCAAGCGCCTTCGCCAGGAGCCCTTCGGCCTTCGACTTCTCTTTCTGATGTGCCTCATTTGCCGAGATTAGCTCCGCCACTTGGGAGCCGAGGTCAGAAATTTTCTGGGATGAGTCCCTCAAAAGTTCCTCTCTTTCTTTCTGGAACTCCTCCCGGAGGGTGGCGACTTCCTTCTCCGCAGCTTGAGCCAGCTGCAGGTTCTTGACAGCTAGTTCCAAGCACATGGCCTTAGTTTTTTCTATGGCTTCTTAGGCCTTAGCTCGGAGCTCCGTCTGCCTCACCACCCGAACTCGGAGAAAGCCGGCGTATCCAAGAAGCTGCAAAAGGATAAAGGACAGGTCATTAAGACAAAGAGAAAACCAAAACACTTAGAAAAAAATTCAAGGGAGGAAGATAGACGCAAAGTATACCTGGGAGGCGTGTTCGGAAAGGTTGGCGGCAAGGGAATTGTCACCCGGGTGAGCCGAGGCAATGGCCTTGAAGGAGGCATCGGTGAGGACCCCTTTCGAGATCTCTGTAGCCATTTGCTGGCAGTCTCCGGAGTACAGGTTCATGTCCTCCGTAAACGTCCAGAAAGGCTCCTTCGGGACTTTGCCCTTCGGGATGCGGGCGTCCCGAAGGGCTCTCCTCTTTGCATGCTCAGCTACCCAACCCGGAGTGAGCGACTCTTCTGCACGACAAAACAGAAAATTGGTCAGCGCGAGAAAGCCTCAAAGATCATCAAAAAGGGAAGCCCCACAGTTTGTTAGAAACACAAACCTGCTTGCACCTCGACGACGTCATCGTCGGAAGCTCGAGCCTCTTCGGCAGAAACCCCCTTGCCTTTTCTTTGGCGCCGCTCTTCGGCAGAAGGAGCCTCTACCACGGCGCCAAGAGGAGCCTGCGACAGGGTAGGACTTTGAGGAGGGACCTCAGCAGCAACCTCGGGATGAGGCACATTGACAGCCTCAGGCTCCTCGGCCACCTTTACCGAAGTTTCCGGAAGAGGGGGGGCACATCCTTCTTCGCCCGTTTGGAAACAGACGGCCCAGCCCCGGACGTCTTCCGTCTTCGGGAGGCAGCTTTCTTCGTCTGCTCACCCTTCGCGGGCTGACCGGCGAAAAGGGCTTTGTAGAAGGCAGCAGTGTCCTCGCCCATTTCTGAAAAGGAAGAAAGACATCAGTGTGAGTCCGGAACGAAGTTATAACAAAGAGATTAGAAAGTAACTTACTCTCATAAAAAGTTTCGAAAGAAATTTCCTCCCGAAGGAGTTGTACTAGCCAGGAGTCCTTCCCGGCGATGGCAGGAGCCGGCATCCCAATGTCCGTCTTGTGCTCCTTTACCACCCCGAGCTCCCGAAGGACCTCCTCGGTCATCAACCTCCAATTGATGGGGAAGGGGTAAAGAGGGCGCGAAAGGACCTCGGGACCCCAGTCGGCGACGGCTCGGATACGTCCGTCAAAATCCTCAATACGGAAACCAACTCGGGAGTCAACAGTATCCTCGGATCTATGACGTCGTCTTCCAACCGTCCCTGAGCCTACTTGGCCGGAACATGCGACCAGGCCTCCTCCATCTTCAGAAAGAAAAACTTTTTTTGCCACCCTCGCCAGCTGTCCTTAGTGGCGAAGGTGAACATATACTTTTTGCTCCCGGATCCCCGAGGTAGCATGAAGTAAAAGCCACCCTTCGGGACCACGTAGAGCTTGTAGTACTGCATAAAAATGACGAAGTGGGGTTCTATTTTGAAAACACCACACATACAGAGGAAGGCGTTGAAATAGCAGTACGAGTTCGGAGGAAGTTGATTCACGGCAATGCCATGAAATTGGCAAAAGTCGCAAATCAACTTCGGAGGGGGGAACCGAAGTCCGGCTTTCAGTTGAGCTCGGAAAACGGTGATCTCGTTACTATGGTTTGAAAAAATGTAGTGGTCAGGACGTGGCAACCTCGTAACAGCGTACGAAGGAAGGAAAATTTTTTTCTTCCACTTTGCTAATTTTGCAGAAGTGGTGCAACAAGGGTGAGAAAGAAGAGGCTGCCAACTTTCAGGAATCGGCATTTTTGGCTGAAAAACGAGTTCGGAAAAGGCAAAAACGAACTTCGGGCAAACTTTGAAAAAAGAGTCCTGGAAATAAAAACCCACCAAATCTTTTGCCGTAATCTGAGTGTGAAGATGCCGTCATGAAAGATGACCGGAAAAAAGCTCAGGTGAAAAAAAACCGCCGCAAAAAGCAGAAGAGAGCAGAAGGAAAACCAGAGCAAAAGCAAAAGCAAAAGAGACAAATGACAAAATGAGCATATATATAGGCCGAGGGGGGTAGGCGAACCGGCGTCATAAGTACTCTGCGAAGGCGAAACGCCGCCATAACTGCCCTTCTGCACCTAAAAAGGCGCGCCCGCGGTAACCGATGCAACCCCAGCCAACAAAAAGCCGACACGTGTCAGCCATCGCACCAAAAGAGGAACACGCCCTCTGACAGACGTCGCGCCGCTCCAGACTGACACGTCTGGTTACGAGACGCGACGGTTCACTAACCTACAAAAATAAAGAAGTAGGTTACCTCGAGGACACCAAAAGACGGGCTATGGCCGAACAGTCCGTATCTTCGGACAAAAAGGTGTATCTTCGGCACAGAGTGCACTCCCTAGAAACTCCCGAGAAGCATCCTGCGAAAGGCAGCAAACCGAAGTCTCCACTTCGGCCTCTTCGAGGAAGGCCTAAAAAAGCTGGAAAGCAGGTTACTTCGAAGACACCAACAGACAGGCTTTGGAAGAAAAGCCTACGTCTTCGGACGGAAGGTCTGTCTTCGGAACAAGTTCTGCACTCAAGGCCCAAAGAGGGGCCCTCAGGAAGCGAACAAACCGAAGTCTCCACTTCGGCTTTTTTCGAGGGGGGCCTGTGATAGCCAAAAGGCTATCGCCTCCCCCAGCATCAATTCCCCCGAAGGTTTGACCGGGGAGCCTGACGTAGCTCGGAAAGAAGCATTGCCACAGACCTCGGTAGAAGCGAGATCAAGCATGACGAAGTAAGCACTTCGGCTGAAACGCCAGGTTATCTAAATGTGTCGTTGTCTCTCTCGGAGAACCGAGCATATCGCCTTTGGGAGAAAAGAACCAGCTACGGAAAGCAGGAGAGATTCTCCCCGAAGGCGGAACTCCCGAGCTAGAGGACTCCCTGAGCCACTAGCGTGATTCTCGAAGGAGGGCATCCGCACCAGAGGGTGACCTCGCCCAAAGGACCTCGGGAGTACGGCAGGAGCATTTAATGAGCGTTTAAGGAGCCTCTGACAGGTCACCCACACGCTGCCTGAAACGGCGGCCTGACACCCTGGTATCATCCAAGTCCCATCTCAGCCACAAAACTAGGAGCCTACAAACTGCTACCTGTTCCCTACGCCCAAAAAGCACAGAACGAATCCGACCGAACACGTGTCAGGATCCAAACGGGCCAGGCACTTCTATAAATACTGGGAAACAGGACTTGGCAAGGGGGCTCTCTCGCCATCGGCACTCTCGCACAGCAGAAAACATATACAGGCCAGACCCCATACCCATTTAAGTGTTACTACTTCACTCACTATCAGGACACTAACTTGGGCGTCGGAGGCTCCTCCCCGGAAAGTCATCCCGGGGAGCTCCTATCCCTTTTTTCGGAGTCTTTGAGGTACTTTCCCACCTGGGGAACCTCTCCGTCAGACATTCTCCCTCCTCGGAAGCTCCCTCAGAATTCACCATGTCGCAAGACGAAGATGCTGAAGGGCATCACAACTTTCAGCCAAAACATTGTCACCAACCACAAATTCCAAGTCTCTCCTTCTTTTGTTGACATAGGTTGTGGTCCTTTCATCGGCTGCCTTTAACCTCTCTTGAATCTTCTTGATTTTGGCAGTAGTCTCTTCAATATTTTCGGGACCCAACTCTAGCCTGTCTAAGGCTTCCACCCAACAGTGGGGTGTTGTCACACCCCACACAGGCCCCAGCCTGTGCACTCTCAGTGCCACTCTCCATTTCTACCCAAGAGTTATTCAGATACTCTTATGTTTAGGTGTTATTAACTACATTTTATCTTGGCTATTGTTTGTTAGGTAGTTTTAAGTCTTATTTTCTTAACTTGAGAGCTGGGAGGTGCCCTAGGAGGCTTATGAGTTATTTAGAACAATTACCTGTAGCTTAGGTAAGGCCCAACCACTAACTTGCAACACAAGGCAAGGCATACACTTAATCAGTTAAGTCTCTAGGATGTGTGCTCATCAAGTGTGCTACTTTCGTGAATGACAACCAAGAAGCCCACATCTTTGTAGTTTTGATAATCAAGGTTTCCATGCATATGTATATTCGGCCAAATAAGGTAACTCAAGAGGTTTCTTACATGAAACATAACCATAAGCTCATAAACATAACATAACTTGGCACATAAGCATCCAACATATGTACATACAAAACCATGTACAACCAAGGCTACATATATACACAAAATAGCCTAAGTACAAGCATCACTAGCTTGGAAGCATTCCAAGGATGCTACGAGTCCAAAATCTAGCCAAGGTTAAGTTTTACAAGCCAAGTTCCCTTACTCCCTGAGAAGATACCTTAATGTGCAATACAGTAGCACACACTGAAGCACCAGCCCAATGACCATATTCATGGTCATGAAAGAGAACACTACAATCAGAGCCATAGTCCACACATCCATCTTGCACCTAGACGTGTCCCACAAACTACTCAAGCCTGCAAAACTTGTACCTTAAGTTTTGGGCATAAACCATAACATAAGACTTGTAAGAGTAATTCAATTAAGCCAAGTTTAGTTGGCACACATACTTCAAGCACAAAAGCACCACTAGCACACAAAAGCTAGCAACTCAATCAAACCTACTCAAGCTGAATATCCTTTCTTGAAACAAGAAATATATATGGGCAATGAGTAACAATTACTCAGTAGGATTCACAATCGACCATATTTGGTCTATTTAGTTAAGTCTAAGACTTAACCTCCACAGCTTACTTGTCCTGCAAGAAAACATAGAAAACACAAAAAAACACAATATACACATATAGTATCTGAGACATAATAAGCATAACTAAGCTACCTACAATTGGTTAGCACACACAAACAAACAATGAAGCACACAAAACACACACATACACAACAAGATACATTCGGCCATATTCACTAGCATGTGTCCATGTGCACTTTTTGCACTTCCATCTTCACAACATCATTCCCATTCCACTAGAGCTCTGAATTCACTAGCAAGTTGGCCTCCCTCACTAGGAATTGTAACACATGCCATTACCTTGACTAGCTAGTCAAATAACACAAGCCCGAAAGCTTCTCAATATGCCCTTCAAGCAACTAAGATTACATAGCAAATTTCAACCATCACTTAGTTACTTTATTTACTTGATCATGGAATATAACCAAGAATCCAAGTAAACCGTGAAACCCTACCTTAACAAAACAATGCTTGAGTCTCTCGGTTGTGCTTGAGTGTCCAAATCTGAAATCAACTTCTAATTCAAAGTTGCCTAACACAACAATGCCTTCAATTAACTATCATAATCACTTGATCATGGATTATTACCAAGAAAACAAGTGAGTTTATGAAGCTATACCTCTAATTTGAGCTTGGAAAACTCTCGGCTAGCCTTGCACTCTTCAAAAATCGAACTTCATCTTGAGCTTCTTGGTCGCCTAATGCCGAAAGTAAGTAGACTTAGCTTGATTCTTGCTTTCAAGCTTCAATTGCTTGTAAATGGGCATCAATTTGGCAGCAACTCTTCAAGAGCACCAAAGCTCTCAAGAATACTTCAAGTTTCGGCCAATAAAACAAAACACACTGAAAGGCCGAATTACTAGTTTAATTTGTTTAATGGGAAACATGGTAGCCGGCCATGCACACACGTCCAAGAAATTGGTTTAATACTCTATTTAATCCCATACTAGTTTGCATGCTTCATTTCGCCCCCAAGAATCCATGGCTTCATTTTAGTCACTAAAATGCATGTTCATTTCGGCATTAATCTTGATTCATGGCTTACATTGCCAAGCATTAATTAAAATGGCTGAAAATGGTCATTATCCCATGCATATGTCGGCCAATTACCAAGACATTGGCTAATTAATTAAACCAAGAAAATGAAGGCTTAAATCCTCGGTGGGATACAAACATGACCGGCCATAAAAAGATTCACCAAAAGTTGGTCTAATTCTCCACTTTTCCTTGTACTTATTTGCATGGCCGAAATTGCTAGTTTAAGTTTCATAGTTTCATTTGTAGCACTAGTTTAAGTGTACAATACGGCCCCTAAACTTTGTTTCATGCCATAGACATCACAGTTTAATTGTTCATGTACACTTAAAACCCAAACTTTCTTAGGTTTGCACTTACACCCCTATCCTCAGTTTCAATCAAGTCCCTCATGTTTATTTTGTATTTTCTCTACATTCTTGGCCTAAGCCAAGTATTGAGGGATGGTCCTAACAGGTGTCATGCACCTTCTTCCATATAATGCTTCATAAGGTGCCATGCCAATGGTGCTTTGGTAACTATTGTTATATGAGAATTCCACCAATGGCAAGTGTTGGTCCCATACACCTTTGAAATCCAACACACAGCTCCTGAGCATGTCTTCCAGTATCTGTATCACCCTTTCAGATTGCCCATCTGTCTGAGGATGATAGGCAATACTCAAATGGATTTTGGTTACTAGTGCTTTATGAAAAGAACTCCAAAATTGACCTGTAAATCTTGGATCTCTATCAAATACAATAGAGTTTGGCACTTCATGTAGTCTCACTATCTCCTGGACGTTGATCTAAGCTAACATCTCCAAGGAGTCCATGAGTTTCATAGGTAAGAAGTGGGCACATTTGGTTAGCCTATCCACAATGACCCAGATTGCATCATGCCTTAATTTGGTCATAGAGAATCTAGTCAAAAAGTCCATGGTTATGTTGCCTCACTTCCTCACAGGCTTAGGTAGAGTCTGTAGGGTACCAACTGGCTTCTGGTGCTCTACCTTTACCCTTTGTCGTGTGGCACATTTGGAGACATAAGTAACTATGTCTCTCCTCATGTTTGGCCACCAGAAGTGAGTCTTCAAGTCTTTATACATTTTCTCACTTCCTGGATGGATGTTCAACGTGCTTGTGTGAGCTTCTTCAAGTATTTCATCCTTGAGCTTTACTTTTTTAGGCACATATATTCGGTCCTTGAAGTACAGTAATCCTTGCTTGTAGGCAAAGGATTGATACAAGGAACCGTTTTCCTCTCCTGAGATCACTTTCAGATCAGGATCTGTCTCCTGTGCCTTTCTATCTTCTTTAATCCATCTAGACTCAATTGTCAATGTGTAAATTTGGGCTTCCTCCCACTTATGCCATTTATGCCATAGGCGTAGCAGACTATTTTGCTTATCATGATCAGCTATGGATCCTCCTTCCAAAAGTCCTGTGTACTTCCTGTTCAAGGCATCTGCTACTAGATTGCCTTTGCCCTCTGTGTACTGTATACTATAGTCATAGTGCTTGATGTACTCTAACCATCTCCTTTGCCTCTTGTTCAACTCTTTCTGAGTGAACAAGTACTTTAGGCTCTTATGGTCATTGTAGATCACAAAGGAACTACCCATCAAGTAATGTCTCGATTGCTTTAGAGCAAAAATCACTGCTGCCAGTTTTAGGTCTTGGGTAGGATAATTTTGCTCATGGGGTCTTAAATACCTTGAGCCATAAGTAATGACATTTCTGTCTTGCATAAGCACACAACCTAACCCAGATCTAGATGCATCTGTATATATGATGTGGGGCTTACTTGGATCAGGAAGAATCAACACTGGAGCTTCAATCAACCTCTACTTGACCTCCTGGAAACTCTTTTCACACTTTTCAGTCCACTCAAATCTTTGACCCTTCTTGGTCAAATGAGTAAGAACTTAGGCAATCATGGAAAAGCCTGATACAAAGCTCTTGTAGTATCCAGCTAATCCTAGGAAACTTCTGATTTCCTTCACAGCCTTTGGTCTTTCCCATTCTTGCACTGCCTTGACCTTTTCAGGGTCTACCTGAAGGCCTTGTGCATTTATGATGTGTCCTAGGAAAGACACTTCCCTTATCTAGACTTCACACTTGGATAACTTGGCATAAAGCTGATGTTCCAATGGAGTCTTAAAGACAATCTTCAGACGATGTTCATGTTCATTTTCATCCTTGGAATACACTAGGATGTCATCAATGAACACAACCACAAATTTGTCCAGATGTGGTCTAAACACCCTATTCATTAGGTCCATGAAAGCAGCTGGGGCATTAGCCAAGCCGAATGGCATGACTGTGTACTCATAATGCCCATATCTAGTCCTAAATGTAGTCTTAGGAATATCTTCTTCCTTTACTTTCAATTAGAAGTATCCAGATCTCAAATCTATTTTAGAGAAGATCTTAGCTCCCTTGAGCTAATCGACTAGATCCTCAATCCTAGGGAGTGGATACTTATTCTTGATAGTCACTGCATTAAGCTTTCTATAGTCAATGCATAGTCTCAATGATTCATCCTTCTTCTTCACAAAGAGAACAGGATCTCCCCATGGTGAAACACTTGGCCTTATGAATCCTTTTTCATGAAGTTTATCAAGTTGTTTCTTGAGCTCATTCATCTCTGTGATTGGCATTCCATAAGGAGGTATGGATATTGGACTAGCTCCTGGTTGTAACTTGATCGCAAACTCAATTTCCCTTAGTGGAGGAATACTTGGCAGGTCTTTAGGAAGGACTTGTTGAAAGTCTCTCACTATAGGTATTCTATCTACTTCTTCTTCACAGTGCAATTGATTCAATGCATAACAATAATCATGCTCAGAAATCACAGGTATCTCATCCAGTACATCTAGCTCCATGCCATGCATTTCATACACTAATTCCTTAGAATTCATTAATGCATGCACTTCACCATCAGGCAATGTGATTTCCCGCTTAGCACAATCAATTCTTATGTTATGCATCACAAGCCAATTCATACCCAGCACTAAATCATACTTAGGAATGTCCTACACTAGCAGATCAGTCATAACCTTAGTCTTTCCTACTACTAGCCCACAATCCTTAGCTAGGTCATTAGTGAAAAGACATTGACTACCTGCTGTTTTTACCAAGGATATCCTAGGCTTGATTTCAGTAGGGAATTTCATGGCATTAACAACTTTACTAGACATTATAGACATAGATGCACCAGTATCAAACAGAACAGTAAGAAGCATACCATTAAGGTAAATGTTACCTCTTAGTGCTCTTCCCTACTCTCATGTCTCTAGCCTCTCCACTTGGAAGACTCTGCCAGCTCTCTGCACTGGAGGAACTGGCCTCTGCTGTCCTTCCCTTGGTGCTCTTATTCTAGGTCCAACCATAATAGGTTTTACTGGACCTTGGTCTTCTGGCCTCCTTTGAGCCTGTGGGCAGCCTTTGATCCAATGATCCATGGATCCACATCTTAGGTACGCTTGGGTATCAAAGTTGCACGGCTTCTTTCCATGAAACCTCCTACACTTAGGGCACCTTAGGCTAGGGAACCTCCCCTTAACCTTGCCCTCACCACCAAAATGGGAACTCTTGGAAATTCCCTTGCCATGTGATGGCTTTTTCTGCTTGCTTCCTGCCAGACTACTTTCCCCTGGTCCACTGGGAAGTAGTTAGTCTCATACTCCTCTTGCTCTACTAATAGAGCTTTCTGCACTGCTTCATAGTATGTAACTGCTCTGAAAGGTCTAACAACTTTTCTAATGTCTAACTTTAGGCCTCTGACAAATCTTTTGGCCTTCAATTCCTCCAGTCCATGATACTGAAGAGCATACATCACCAACTAATTGAATTTATGCTCATACTATAGGACACTGTGGTTGTCCTGCCTTAGAGCATTAAATTCAGCTTGCTTCATATCCTTGATAGCGTCATAGATGTACTGTTCCTAGAATAGCTGTGTGAACTATAGCCAACTTATCTCAATATCTCTTCCTGGCCTTCTCATCTTCTGGAAAGCATACCTATCTCTGGTGCTCCTCCACCATATCTCTGCACTACCTACCAGATTGTTGGTAGCCAGTGACACTCTCTTTGTGGAGCTGAGTGGCATCCTCTCAAACATTTTTCAATGAAGATTAACCACTACTCAGCTTTCTCTGGCCCAGCTCTTCCATCAAACTATGGAGGTCTTAGGCCTTGAAACCTCTCCAACAGTTTGACATCATCTAGGCCTTCTAGATCCTCTGATCTATGTCTCCTAGATTTCTGAGAGTCCTCTGTATGGTGATGCTCTCTATGATCTCTCTGCCTCCTCCTAGATCTTCCCTCATGGCCATCCTTAATCTCATTCCTAGTGGAGGAATGGTCATAGACTAAGGGATTGGTCCTGGACACCTGACCAATCTGAGACCTTAGTCTTCTTCCTCTTGGATTTCTCCTATCCTCATCTTCCTCCTCAACAGTTTCATCATTTGTGTCTTTCAAGCTTCCAGAAGGAACATATTCAGATGTGTTCCTATTATCCTCTTAGGGTTGGTGTTATACATCTTGAACTGGTTTTTCCATAGGTACTCAGACTCATTGCTGTTGTCCTTGAATCAACTTCATTAAGTTTTCATTGATTAGAGCTAAGTTCCTCTGAAGCTCTAACCAAACCTAAGGCATTTCAGGGTTTGGAACCCCCTGTTACACCTTATTCCCTCTATTCTGTCCATTTCCTTGTTGCCTAGAATCAGTAGGAGGCCTTCGGGGGGTTACCCTCTCCTTGTGGCAACCATGTTTACTTCCTGCATTGATGATCCATCATAGAGCACATTTAAAGATCATAGGTATTTCAGTGGTACTTCACACTAGCAGCTGACCAAACTGAGTTCATATATGTAGATGCATGCAATGCAACTATATGCTATGTACATGTATAAACCATTCTCTGATACCAACTTCTGTTACCCACTCCAGGGTAGTCCAGTTATGGTGCCAAAATTGTGCATTTAAACTCCCAGGTTTGCTGTGTCCTGTAGGTCATCAGAACAACACCCCTAGTGTACATACTCAAGTGACCCTCTTGAGCACTATGTAAATACATGCATATTGCTCTAACCATAACATACATATCTACATTTATGCACACTATGGTAGCTAAGAAGGAAAACACTAGCACAAGTGTTAGTTTTGGTTTCCACACATTAGCCAATCTTGTTAAGTTCTAGTGACCAGCTACTGCAGCTGTAACTTCCACTAATAACCTGTATCATCCTAGCCACATAGCCCCCATTTATATTTTCCCCATTATCAAGTAGAGACCCAGAGCAAACCAAGGAATTTTTTTTTACATCAATAGCCCACCTATGGAGCAAGTTATGGATTTTTTAAGTTGGTTACAAAATTCTGACCAAATGAACAGTAACTCAGGCAACTTTGCAACGTCATATCCTTGGCTACAGGGCTCTAAATCTAGAAATTCCAAAGCTCAGTTAACCACATTGATCTCTAGGTTTGGTCAAAATTTCATACCAAGTTTCAATCTACAAAGGGAGATTTTAAACTTTAGGTCTAGAGTCGAAATTCTGGCAACTTTTGGACCATTTTGCCCATACAATTTTTCCAAACCATGCAAACACTTCATTCACAAGGGAGAAGCCCTCCAAGGCTATCCCATATATGTCCATTACACATACAAATTACATTCCCTTTCTTTTAACAACTTTCTGTGGCCAAAATAGAATTTAAAAGTAAGCAGCCCATCATTCACACATTGGCAGCTTTGCACCACATCACTTACATAGCCCAAACATTACTCAAATGTTCTCATACTTGTCTCATTTTACATACACTACATGTACATGCATACATGCACTACAATATGGTCTTAACTCAGCTAAATACGCACCCTAGGTTACACGAGGTCCTGAGACACAATGGACTCCAAAAACAGGATGCTGGACAGCTTCTCCACAACACAATAAGTACCACCATTAAAAATACCAAATGTGCTCCTAAAATTACCAACATTTCCACATCATAACTAGACATATGGAAGTTCATGTACCTTAACTTTCAAATCAAAACTCAAACCAAAAAGGTTAGTTTGAAGGTTAGTTTGAAGGTTATCTTTCAGCTGGACCTGAAATGACAGAATTGAGGGGAGTAAGTTTCATTGGGAAACTTAGTAAGGGTAGCACTTGGATTCAATAGGCAATGTAACCATCATTAAAACCTGCATCCAAAGACACTAAAACAAAAAAAACCACAATGCATATATACAAGATATAGCAACCAAATGCAGCAGCCAAACACAAACAACAAACACATGACATGTGGCAGCAACATATACAATAGGTTAGTCCATAAAACACATAATAAACATAACCAAATCACTATGGCAGCCCTCCTGAAGCTAAAGCTTGGTCTCAGGTGGATTTTAATAGTAGTTAGTACTAACTTTGGTCACCAGAAACCCTCATTTCACTGCCATCTTTGTACATTTGACAGTAGGTCACAAAACCTTCAATAAGTGCACTCCCCTCACTAAGCTTGGCTCATCAAGGTCATGGCTCTCTTCCAAGCTTAGCCCTAGCTCCATGGTTGCTTGAAAAATAACCCATTAGAGCAAGAGAACCCTTAACAAAGTGGGTAGGCCGAAAATCTAGCTTGATCCTTGAAGTATCCAAGAAATAGCTCTAGTTTGCTTCCAATTGCTTCCTTTTGCCTTCAATTTCAATCAATCGCAAGTTTGAAGGTGTGGTGGCTATGGAGGAAGTATGGCTGCGTTCTTGGGCTAGGGGAGGACGAAAATGAGAGAGGGATAAGTGATTTAGCCATTTAAATTGCCTTAGATGAGCTTAAGGGCACAAAACACACTTAACAAGCTTAACCTTGCTTTATGTCATTTTCTTTCTCCCTAATTATGGTTTCTTTGTCTTAAACTCATTGGTACACCTGTGCCCAAAATTTTTGACTAATTATCAAGTCTTAGCTGCCTCCCCCATGGTGGGAAAACCCCATAATTCCACCATTAAACTTAACTCAAAAGCTTGAACACCTTAAGGTTTACACTAGGACATTTAGGTCCTTTTTGCCTTTGGTGTTTCCTTTGTCCAAACTTGTCTTCCATGAGTAATTTGTTCCTCCAACAGCACTTTCATACAATTTATATGCTTCCAATAACTCTCCAAGTCTCTTTCTTGAGAGTTTTGCAATTGAGTACCCAAATTTTCAAAACCTTACAAAAAAGTCCATAGGTTGCTTGAAAAAAAAGCAATCCTTTAGGCTTTTCTTGGGGGCCAAGTTACCAACTTAAAACACTTTTAAGGAGGTGTTAATCATGCCTTTTACCCCCCACACTTCAATCACTATGGTGGGAATTACACAATATAATGGTTTTTAGCCATTATGACACACTTGTAATTCTCCCATTTTGTGAGGTGGTGACATAAAGACATTCATAACTTGTTTATAATGGAAACATTTTTGTTCGGAATAGACACATTCATAACTTGTTTAGAATGGAAACATTCACAACTAGTCTAGAATGGAAAGGCAACACTAATAACTAGTTTGGAATAGAAACATTGAAAACATGTTTAGAATGGAATACAAATGTTCAAAACTTGTTTAGAGTAGAATGCAAAGATTGACAACTAGTTTCGAATGATCAAAACTAGTTTGGAATAGAAACTTTCACAACTTATTTGGAAAAGAAACATTCACAACTAGTTTTTAGTGGAATGGAAGCATTAACAACTAGTTTAGAATGGAAATTTTCACAACTAATTTAGAATGGAAAGAAATGCTCACACTTAGTTTAGAAAAGAATTGAAACATTCGCAACAGGTTGGGAATAGAAACTTTCACAACTAGTTTGGAATGGAAACATTCATAACTAGTTTAGAATGGAGTGGAAGCATTAAGAACTAGTTTGGAATTGAAATTTTCACTACTAGTATAAAATGGAATGGAAATAGTCATAACTAGTTTAGAATGGAATGGAAGCATTCACAACAAGTTTGGAATAAAAACATGCACAACTTGTTTGGATTGCAATCATTTACAACTTTTTTAGAATGAAGTGGAAACTTAGTCAACTAGTTACGAATAGAAACATTCATAACTAGCTTAGATTGGAATGGAAACATTCATAACAAGTTGGGAACAAAAACATACAGAACTAGTTTAGAATTGAACAGAAGGATTCATAACTAGTTTGAAATGGCATGGAACCATTCACATCTAGTTTTGAATGGAATGTACACATTGACAACTAGTTTGGAATAGAAACATTAACAACTTGTTTAGAATTGAATGGAACATTCACAAGTTGTTTAGAATGGAATGTAGACATTCACAACTAGATTGGAAGAGAAACATTCACAACTAGGTTAGAAAAGAAACATTCATAACTTGTTTAGAATGGAATGGAAACATTCACAACTTGTTTAGAATGGAATGGAAACATTCACAATTATTTTGGAACTGTTACCCACTCTGAGGAAGTCTAGTTATGGTGCCAAAACTGTGCATTTCAACTCCCAGGTTTGGTGTATTCTGTAGGTCATCAGAACAACACCCCTAGTGTACAGACTCAAGTGACCCTCTTGAGCACTATGTAAATACATGCATATTGGTCTAACCATAACACACATATTTAAATTTATGCACACTATGGTAGCTAAGAAGGAAAACACTAGCACAAGTCTTAGTTTTGGCTTCCACACATTAGGCAATCTTCTTAAGTCCTGGTGACCAGGTACTGCACCTGTAACTTCCAGTAATAAACTCTATCATTATAGCCACATACCCCCCTGTTTTATTTGTTCCATTATCAAGTGGAGACCTAGATCAAACCATGGAATTTTTTTTTACATCAATAGCCCACCTATGGACCAAGTTATGGATTTTTTAAATTGGTTACAAAATTCTGACCAAATGAACAGTAACTCAGCCAAGTTTGCAACGTCATATCTTTGGTTAAAGGGCTCTAAATCTAGAAATTCAAAATCCCAGTTAACCCTCTAGATTTTATCTAGGTGTGGTCAAAATTTCATACCAAGATTCATTCTACACAGGGAGATATGAAACTTTAGGTCCAGAGTCGAAATTCTGGAAAATTTTGGACCATTTTGCCCATACAATTTTTCGAAACCATGCAAACACTTCATTAACAAGGGGAAAGCCCTCCAAGGATATCCCATATATGTCCATTACACATAGGAGTTACATTCGCCTTCTTTTAACAACGTTATGTTGCCAAAACAGAATTTACAAGTAAGCAGCCCATCATTCACACATAGGCAGCTTTGTACCACATCACTTACATAGCCAAAACATTACTCAAATGTTCTCATACTTGTCTCATTTTACATACACTACATGTACATGCATACATTCACTACAATATGGTCTTAACTCAGCTAAATACACACCCTAGGTTGCAGGAGGTCCTGAGACACAATGGACTCCAAAAACAGGATGCTGGACAGCTGCTGCACAACACAATACGTACCACCATTAAAAATACCAAATGTGCTCCTAAAATCACCAAAATTTCCAGATCATAACTAGACATATGGAAGTTCATCTACCTGAAATTTTAAATTAAAAATCAAACCACAAAGGTTAGTTTCAAGGTGATCTTTCAGCTGGACCTGAAATGACAGAATTGAGGGGAGTAAGTTTCATTGAGAAACTTAGTAAGGGTAGCACTTGGATTCAATAGGCAATGTAACCATCATTAAAACCTACATCCAAAGACACTAAAACCAAAAAACCACAATGCATATATACAAGATATAGCAACCAAATGCAGCAGCCAAACACAAACAACAAACACATGACATGTGGCAGCAACATATACAATAGGTTAGTCCATAAAACACATAATAAACATAACCAAATCACTATGGCAGACCTCCTCAAGCTGATGCTTGGTCTTAGGAGGATTTTAACAGTAGTTAGTACTAACTTTTGGGTTCTAGAAACCCAGAAATTCGCTGCCATCACTGTGCACTTCACACTAGGTCACAAAACCTTCAATAAGTGCACTCCCCACACTAAGCTTGGTTCATCAAGCACATGGCTCTCTTCCAAGCTTAGCCCTAGCTCCATGGATGTTTGAAAAAACTGAAAAGAACCCATGAGAGCAAGAGAACCCTTACCTTGATTGGTATGCTGAAATTGGAGCTTGATCCTAGGTGCACTCAAGCAATAGCACCAAATAGCTTCCAATTGTGCTTCTTTGACTTTAATTACAAGTAGTTTTGAGTTTGAAGGTATGGTGGCTATGGAGGAGGTGTGGAGGAGAGGGATGGCTTTCTTTTTGCTGGTGGAGGCCAAAATTTAGAGAACCAAAGGTGGTCTTGACTACTAAAATAGTCAAAAGTAAACTAAAGACACTTAAGTGGTTTTAACCTTGTTTTATGTCATTTTCATTGCTACAAGACTATGGTTTGTTAGTCTTAATCTGTTGGCCCACAGTTGACCATCCTTATCTTCCTTTAGCAGCCCTCCTTATGTGGGATAACCCCACAAAACTTCTGTGTGACTTAAGTCATAGACATACACATCTTAAGGCCTACATTAGAACACTTAGGTCCTTTATGCCTTTTTGTGTTTTCTTTGTCCTTAGTTGTCTTCCATAAACAATTTGGTCGTCCAATAGCACTTTCATACCATTCATATCCTTCCCATAACTCTCCAAATCTCTTTTGTGAAATTTTTGCAATTGAGTACCCGAATTTTCAAAATCTTACAAAAAAGTCCATAGGTTGCTTGGCAAACAAGCAATCCTTAAGGCTTTTCTTGGGGACCAAGTTACCAACTTGGAACACTTGTAATTCTCCCATTTTGTGAGGTGGTAACAAGAACAGAAACAATCACTATTTGTTTGGATTAGAAACATTCATAGCTTTTTTAGAATTGAATAAAAACATTCACAACTAGTTTGGAATAGTAACATTCACAACGTTTTTAGAATATAATGGAAACAATCACAACAAGTTTTTAGTAGAGTTATCGACAACTAGTTTGAAATAGTTTTGAATGTTTCTATTCCATTCTAAACTAATTGTGAATGTTTCTATTCCATTCTAAACTAGTTTTGAATGTTTCTATTCCAAACAAGTTGTGATTGTTTCCATTCCATTCTAAATTAGTTGTCAACGTTACTATTCAAAACTAATTGTGAATGTTTCCATTCTATACTAAACAAGTTCAGAAGGTTTCCGTGCCATTCTAAACTAGTTATCAATGTTTCTATTCACAACTTTTTTAAAATGTAATGGAAACAATCACAACATGTTTTTAGCAGAATTATCGACAACTAGTTTGAAATAGTTTTGGATGTTTTTATTCCATTCCAAACTAGTTGTCAACGTTTCTATTCCATTCTAAACTAGTTGTGAATGTTTCTATTCCAAACAAGTTGTGATTGTTTCTATTCCATTCTAAACTAGTTGTCAACATTTCTATTCAAAACTAATTGTGAATGTTTCTACTCCAAACTAGTTGTGAATGTTTCCATTCCATTCTAAACAAGTTGTGAATGTTTCTATTCATAACTAGCTATGAATGATTACATTTGATTCCAAACAACCATTCAATTCTAAACAAGTTGTAAATGTTTCTAACCCTTAGATGTGAATGTTTCAAATCCATTCTAAGAAAGTTATGAATGTTCCTATTCCAAGCTAGTTGTAAATGTTTCCATTCCAAACTAGCTGTGAATGTTTCCACTCCATTCTAAACAAGTTGTGAATGTTTCTATGCCAAACAAGTTTTGAATCTTTCTATTTAAACTAGTTGTGAATGTTTCCATTCCATTCCAAGCTAGTTATGAATGATTCCATTATATTCCAAAACAAGTTGTGAGTGTTTCCATTCCATTCTAAACAAGTTATGGATGTTTCTATTCCAAAATTGTTCTGAATCTTTCCATTTAATTCCAAACTAGTTATGAATGTTTCCACTCCATTCTAAATAATCTATGAATGTTGTTGATAGCTGAAGTTTTATCACCCTTCAAACCCGTAAGCTCGGGTAAGGCACCACCCTCGAAAAGAAGAGCATCAACTGCAAGGGATGTGAGCACCGACTTTGGAAAGAAGGGTGTCTGGCCCCTCTTACATCCGACCTCGGCAATCCTTCATCACCCCTGGAGATGACAGTACCAACCTCAGGAATATGGTGCATCGCCATCCTCAGTAAGATGACCAAACCACCTTCGGCAGGGAAGAACGTCCCCAAACGAGACCACCCTTAGCGAAGATATCCCTGGATTACTGATATGGCCTCGGAAGGAAGTCCTCCTGTTCCGAAGAGCCTCTCTTATACCGAAGGGATCTCAGGAGTACGGCAAAAACAATTAAGGAGCCTCTGATACACCGTACCCATATGTTCCTTGACATGCCTCCCCCAGACACGCTCTGCCACGCCGCCCTTGTACGACCTACGCTCTTAGCCAAGCGGCCCGTGGTCGGCTAAATGCTTCCCCTCTCCCTGAAGGTACGAATCGCGTCTGACCGAACACGTGTCAAGATCTGGGCAGGCTATGTCAAACGAACTTCTACTGTTCACTTCCCTATAAAATATTCGGGAAACGCCCCAAGTAAGGGGATCAGACTCCAAGGAGAAATCTCTCCACTCTTTACATACTCGCAATCTCCAAACGCTAACTTATACTCCGGGGACCTCCTAACCTTTGTTTTTTTGAGTCTTTGCAGTCCTCCTCCCACTGGAGCTTCCTCACCCAGACGTTCTCCCACTGGCAGCCCCTGCTTTGGGCTCACCATGTTGCACAATGATGATGCCGATGGGGATCATTTGGCGCCGTCTGTGGGAAACCTCTCCCAGGTCGCCGTCCTAGAGACTCAGCGCTCAAAGGACAAGGGGCTCCTGAGGTCCACCTCCACACTGGAGGCTCAGCCGGCGACCCAGCAGCCCACTACAGAGACTTATGTGCTGGAAGACGACCGCCCTCTTACAATGACAATGAACTTCTTGCAAGACTTCTAGCGCTCCATCGTCGCTGAAATGACTCCGCACCTTGACCAGAGGTGGCCCCAGCCTCCATCGGGCCGAAGGGCCTCCCCCTCGGAAGTGCCCCGAGAGAGAAGCTCGAGGTTTACCCACCAGAGTTCCGGGAATGAGGACTCTCTCGACGTATCTTCTATGGAGAACGTGCCCGCTAGGGCGCAACCCGCCGGGGAATGAGCCCCAAAAGAAACCAGGGCCTCATCTTGGCAGAGTCCATCCTTGTACCGAAGGTCCCAGTCTCCTCGTTGTTGAAGTAACTCTTCGAGAAGGAGAAGAAGTTCACCATTGTAAGCGGCCACCAGGTAGCAAGGGGAAGCTAACACAGCTGCCCTCATGGAGAAGATCCTAGGAAGACTGGAAAATGTTGAGAGGCAGATTTCCCGAAAACCAGTCTGGTCAAGATTGTTTGACGCTTATACCGGAGAAGAGTCACCCTTTGTGCGGGAAGTGGTGGAGGCGCCCATGCCCAGTGACTTCAGGGTGCCACATTTGAAACCTACGACAAGCGTAGTGACCCCTAGGCGCACCTCATAAAATACAAGCGAAGCATGGTGCTCCATGGCACCAATGACGCCACCCTCTGCAAGTGTTTTGAGGTGACCCTCTCCGGTCCGGCAACAGCTTGGTACAACTCCCTAGCTCATGGAACCTTGCTAAGTTTCTACAAGCTGTCTACTGCCTTCACCCAGTAGTTCATTGGTAGTACGCCAATAGCCAAGATGCCAGTACAGATGTTCGACATAGCACAGCGGAGCGGGGAAACCATTCACGACTACGTCGAAAGGGTCAACCAAGAAGCTCTAAACGTGCCAGACTTTCGGCCTGAGATCCGTATCCTCGCAATGATAAGAGGACTTCGGAAGGACTCCCAACTCTTCTATGAGTTCTCTAAGGACCCTCCAGACACTATGGGGGAGTTCTACCGAAGGGCCGAACAGCACATGACGGCCGAAGAACTCTGAATGGGGGGACCAAAGGTGGAACACCCTCGACCTGAAGGACCAAGCCACCAGCCTCAACAGCAGAATGAGGTTGGAGAAAGGCCCCGAAAGCAAAGGGGTAAAAGGCCAATGACCTTCACTCCCCTGAACGCCATGAGGGCCAGCATTCTCATGGCCTTAGAAAGGCAAGGGACTACAGTCCCAATGCCAAAGGCCATGACCTTGGAAAATAAGAAGAACATGAAGAAGTTCTGCTAATTCCACCGAGATCATGGCCACGACATTGAAGACTGCTTCTAGATAAGGAAGTACATTGTGTCCCTGATAAAACAGGGGCAACTTCACTGGTATGTGCGGATGCCTTCTCCAAAGGGAAAAAAGGAAGAACAAAGAAGGGGGGATGATGAGGACTATGATTCCGATAGACGTCGGAACCGAAGTCCTCGAAGAACCCATCACCATCAGTAGGAGTCATCTAAACCATCACTACAGGGATACCCTCAGCCGAAAGGAAAAGGAAGATAAGGGAAATCTCCATAATGGAGTATACAAACTCGCCGAACAGGCTTGTTCGCAAAGATGGGTCCACTGTGAAATTCCCCCATGATGACCCACTCCTCGTCACGGCAAGAATAAGAAGTTGGGACGTCAAAAGAGTACTCCTGGACGATGGCTCCAACACCAACGTCATCTTCTTGCACCTACTGGGTAAATTAGGCATCTTAAAATGTGACCACAACACAATCAATTCCCCCACCTTTGGGGTTAGGCCATTCGAGCTCCCAGTTCTCGGATGCATCGATCTACCTCTAATGTTAAAAGGGACCTTGCCTTAGAATCAGGAAGAACTATTTGCCTCCGTTATGATGAGATTCATCATTGTCACACCTCACAGAGGCCCTGGCCTATTCACTCTATACTACACTCACCCAACTAAGATTATTCTGGAGTGTTATTGGAACTTTTAATTTGGCCAACAAAAGTTACTTAACCTTAAGTCTTATTTTCTTAAGGTATTAAGCCTGGGGGTGGCCCAGGAGGCTTTTAGGGGGTGCATGTTCAAAAACTTGCAACAGAAGCAAGGCCCAATACTACTAACTTGCAAAACAAGCAAGGCTGAAATTTAATAACTTGCATGACAAGCAAGGCTGTAATAGGTAACTCGCCTAACAAGCAAGGCAAACACTCCGTTAAATTTAAGTGTTTAGGATGTGTGCAATCAAGTGTGCTATTTAGAATGGCAGCCAAGAAGCCCAAGGTATCATTGAGTTTGAAAACTCATGTTTGAGTGCACATGAACATTCGGCCATAAATAGTACATGGGAGGTTCACAAGATAAACATACTTCACATTCATACCAAACATACATAAGCCCATAAGTGGTCATGTACAAAACCATACCACATAAACAAGCATAACTCGGCCTACTAAGGTACTCCATGTACCATAACAAAAAAATAGGCATATCCGAGACTATATAAATATCTACATATCCAAAAGTAGTCTACGTAGTACACATACATGGCTACATGCCATGATTCACCAAAGTTCTCATTACCAAGTCATGCTTACAAACCGAAACCCCTACTCTCCAAACAAAACCTTAAGTGTGCTATACAGCAAGACAGACTGCAGTACAAGTACTATGGCCATGTTCATGGTCATAAAAGTGAAGACCACTACCAGAGCTATTGTCCACACATCCATGCTGCACACCTAGATAGTTCCCACACTACAAGCCTGCACAACTTAAACCATAAGTCTCGGCCAACTTCAATAAAAGACTTGTAATGTATAAAGTTAACCAAGCCAAGAACACATTGGCACATACCTTAGTATACAAGCAAAGCTAGCATAACACAATAGCAACTCAAGCTACACTAACTCGGGCCGATTATCCTTTCCTGAAAAACAAGATTATGGGCAATGAGTACTAATACTAAGTAGAGTTCACTACTATTACCAACTCATTAAAGAGTTTATTTAGTTAAGTTGAGTATACAACTCAAGACTTAAACTCAATATGCTCATAATGTCCTCCAAAAATAAAATAGAAAGACACCAAAATACAACATATATATATATATATATACAACATACTACATATCCGAGACATATAAGCAATAACAACAATTATGGGGTTAGCAAGCACAAATCAACACTCAAGCACACAAAGTACACACTCACACACCACAATGACCATTCGGCCGAAACCATAGCATGTGCCCTTGTGCACCATTGCACAAAAAACTTCACCATAAAGTCCACATCCACTAGAGCTCCGAAATGCCTAGTAAATTGGCCTCATTCACTAGGATTTCTAGTACATGCCCATATTCAATTAGGTAATCAACAATCCAATCTGAATCCTCACAATAAGCCCATCAAGTAACTAAGGTCATTTAGCATAATTAACCATCACTTAGCCACTTTATCACTTGAATCATGGTATATTACCAAGCAATCAAGTAAATTAGTGAACCCTACCTCAATTCCAAGCTTGAGTTCTTCTCGGTTGATGTGTAATCATCCAAGACCAAATGTTCCTCAACAAAGATGGCCTATCACATTTTTAACTACCAATTAGGCACCAGTACCCCTTGTTCATGGAATCTATACCATGTATTCAAGGAAATTACAAAGAGTTACCTCAATCTCAAGCTTAAACGCCTCGGCCCTTCCATGATTCTTCAAGCCCAAAGCTCAACTTGAGTTGCCTAGTGCCGAAAATGGAATCCAAGCTTGGTGTCTTTACTCAAGCTCTAATTTGCCTCCTTTGTGCTCTAGTCCAAAACCATTTCGGTAAGAAGCTCCAAGAACACAACAAAACAAGTTTCGGTCTTGGAGAGGTAAGCCCGAAATGAAGGTAAATGGTTTAAGTGGAAGCATGCATTTTCGGTAATAAGCCACATGTAACCGAAATGGGGTAAGGCTAACTCTCGGCTTCACAAACTTTGCATGGCACCAATGAGCCCTCACTTCTTCATGGCTTCATTTTCACCACTAAAACAGAAGTACATTTCGGCAGTAACATCACTTCATGGCTCACATTGCCAAGCACTTCTCCAAAAGAATCCAAAGTGACCATTAATCACATGTATGTTCCGGCCAAGTACCTTCACAAGTACTAATTAGGCAAACTAAGGCAATGATGCCTTAATTCCTTAGTTGGGAACATGATTTGACTAGTCATCATTGAAATTTACCAAATTGGCCTAGTATCTCTCTAGTCCCCTTATAACTTTGCATGGCCAAAAGCTTTCATTCTTGGTTTTTAGTTTCACTAGCATCACTAGTTCAAGTGTGCATTGTAGTCTTCCAACTTTGTTTCTTGCCAAACTCAACATAGTCTTCCATTTAAGTGCACTTAAGGTACATAGTTTTGTAGTTTTGCATTCACATCACTATTACTTTATTCAATTGAGTCCCTCTTGTATTTGATTGTATGTTTCTTATTTTTCTTGGCCTTAGCCAAGTACAGAAGGGTGGTCATAAGAATTCTTCTCTCCTTAAAGAATTTGGTCCTCCAAATTCTTCACCAATCTAGAGTATAACTGAGGGTACTTGTTGGCAATCTGCTGTTCTACTTCCCAGGTTGCCTCTTCAGGAGTATGGTTACTCCACTGCACCCTTATCATGGAAATCCATCTGCTTCTTAATTTCCTGGTATCTCTTGCAAGGAATTGAATTGGCACCTCCTCATATGAAAGATTTGGTGCTACAGATACATTAGCAGGAACCTCTACCTGCTTAGAACTTGGAACATATTTCTTGGGTAGACTTACATGAAATACATCATGTATGTTACCAAGTTCTGGTGGTAAGTCCAAATTATAAGCCATATTTCCCACTTTGGCCAGTATTTGATATGGCCCAATATACCTGGGTGCTAGCTTTCCTTTTTTCCCAAATCTTATAACTCCTTTCATGGGAGAGACCTTGAGCCACACCCAATCCCCTTCTTGGAATTCCAGGTCTCTTCTCCTTTTCAAGTTGGCATATGCTTGCTGCCTATCATTTGTAGTCTTGATCCTAGCTTGGATCAGTTTTATCTTCTCAGTAGTTTTCTTAATAATGTCTGGCCCTAACTCCAATTTATCTTCTGGCAGATGCCAGCAATGAGGAGTAATACATTTCCTGCCATATAAGGCTTTATAAGGAGCCATTCTTATCACTGAATGATAGCCATTATTCTAGGAAAACTCTATTAATGGGAGATGTACATCCCATTCACCCTGGAAGTCAATTACACAACATCTCAACATGTCTTCAAGAGTCTGTATGGTTCTTTCTGTCTGTCCATCAGTCTGTGGATGGTAAGCAAAACTAAACTTGAGCTTAGTGCCCAATGCCTGATGTAGGGACTTCCAAAAGCTAGAAACAAACCTAGGATCCCTATCTGACACTATGTCATCAGGTATTCCATGCAATCTTACTATTTCTCTTATATAGAGTTGTGCCAGTTTATCCAAAGGGTCAGTAAGATTCATGGGAAGGAAGTGAGCTGCCTTGGTCAATCTGTCTACAATGACCCATATGGCATCATGCTTCCTTCTTGTTAGTGGCATACCCACTACAAAATCCATCGATATGGATCCCCATTTTCTCTCAGGTATGGGCAAACTTTACAGTTTCCCTCCTGGTTTTTGGTGCTCCACCTTTACTTGTTGACATATTTCACAACTAGCTACATGTGTGCTAATGTCCTTCTTTATATATGGCCACCAAAAATATACTCTAAGAGTGTCGTACATCTTTGTGGCCCCTGGATGCCTGCTCAACTTACTAGAGAGAGCCTCTTCCAGAATTTGGATCCTTAGGTTGTCATTTTCAGGCACATATAACCTGTTATGGAAGTATAGCATCCCTTGTTTAAAGGAAAAACCTTGGTATAGTTCTCCCTTTTTCTGACCAGAAATCAGTTCCATTTCCTCATCACTAGCTTGAGCTTCTTTGATAAGCTCATTCCATTCTGGTGTAATGGTGAGTACATTTAGTTGCTCACTTTCCTTAGCTAGCCATTGACTTGCAAGTAAGTAAAACTTAGGTTCACGGCCTTATGTTCTATTTCACCATCTTTGAGCACTCTAGTGTAGCTTCTACTCAAAGCATCTGCCATTACATTTATTTTCCCAGCTGTGTATTCAATTACACAGTCAAAGTCCTTCAAATATTCCAACCATCTTCTTTGTCTCATATTTAAGTCCTTCTGAGTAAAAAGGTATTTGAGACTTTTGTGGTCTATAAACACTTGGAATCTGTTACCAAGAACATAGTGTCTCCATTGTTTAAGAGCAAAGACCACTACTGCCAATTCCAGGTCATGTACTGGATACTTCTTTTCATGTGGTCTCAATTGTCTAGACCCAAAAGCAATGGCCTGCTTCTTCTACATTAGGACACATCCTAGTCCTACATGAGATGCATCAGTATACACCTCATATTCCTTTTTAGGGTCTGGCAAGACTAGTATAGGAGCTGTGGTCAGTCTTCTCTTTAGCTCTTGAAAGCTTTCTTCACATTTTGTTTCCTAGATAAACTTCTGGTTCTTTCTAGTTAATTGAGTCATAGGTGCTGCTAGAACAAAAAATTTTGGTACAAACCTTCTGTAATAGCCAGCAAACCCTAGGAAGCTTCTGACTTCTCTCACACTATCAGGCTGCTTCCAATCCAGGATTGACCTTACCTTTTTAGGATCCACGACCAACCCTTCATCATTTATTATATGACCCAAAAACCCAATTTCTTGAGTCCAGAATTTGCATTTACTCAGCTTTCCATAAAAGCTTATATTCTTGGAGCAAGCCAAGCACTGTTTTAAGGTGTTCCTTATGAGTTTCCTCATCTTTTGAGTACACCAAAATATCATCAATAAACACCACCACAAAGTGGTCTAGGTGTGCTCTGAACACCCTTTGCATTAAATCCATAAAGAATGCAGGTGCCTTAGTAAGCCCAAATGGCATTACTGTATACTCAAAGTGTCTATACCTAGTCCTGAAAGCAGTCTTAGGTATATCTTCCTCCCTCACCCTTAACGGGAAATATCCAGATCTCAAATCTATTTTGGAGAACACTTTTGCTCCCTTTAACTGATCAAACAGGTCTTCTATCCTTTGCAGAGGATATTTGTTCTTTATGGTTAATGCATTCAGTCTTCTATAATCAATACAGAGTCTAAGGGTCCCATCATTTTTCTTCACAAACAACACAGGTGCTCCCCAAGAAGACACACTGGGTCTAATGAACCCTTTCTCAAGTAGTTCACCTAACTGTTTCCTGAGTTCTACCATCTCAGGTAATGCAATCCTATATGGAGCAGTGAATACTGGTGCTGCTCCTAGTACCAGCTTAATTTCAAACTCCACCTCCCTTAGGGGTGGTAATCCAGGTAGGTCTGTAGGAAAGACTCCTGGAAAATCCTGAACTTAAGGTATCTGCTTAAGTTCATCAGCCACTTCTTGGTCATTGAGTTCCAGGCATCCATATTCACTTCCTAGAGTTACTAGTTTTAACACTTCTAACTGGTAGTCCACGGCTAACTCTAAGGACTTATCTAAGCCATATGGTATACCACCAGGCATTATTAATTGTCTAGCCTGACAATCAATAATTACTTTATTCTCCCCTAACTAGTTCATGCCTAGGATCACATCATAGTCATGTGTTTCTAGCACTATGAGATTTGTTCTCAGTTTCAGCTTGTCTATCTGGATTTCACAGTTTTCAACCATGTGATCGGTAAATAAAACTTCATTGCCAGTTGTTTTTACCAAGTACATGTTGGTCATATATTTTACATCTAGATTCATGGCCTTAACCAAGCTATTAGATATTACAGACAATGAAGCTCCGGTATCAAACAAAGCAGACACTAACTGGCCATTAAGGTAAATAGTACCTTTTAAGGCCCTTCTGCTAGTCCTTTGCTGACTAGTCTCCCTACCTACATCCTCAGCCTCTGGTGCTTCCTGCAATTTTCTGGAAGACTCTAGCTGAAATACCTTGCCTGGACGTGCACCAGGTCTTCTTTGCTCCTGAGGTACGTGATAGCCAAAGGGCTATTGCCTCTATCTGGCCGAACTCCCTACCGAAAGAACGGCCAGGAAACCTGACGCTGCCCGGGAAAAGGTGGGATTACACACCTCGGGAGCAAAGCCGAAGAACTCGAGCTTGGCACGCCAGGAAACTTGAGGATACTACTAACCCCCCCGAGGTATTAAGCAGATCGCCTTTGACAAAGAAGCACCAGCTATAGCGGGCCGAACACGATCTCCACGAAGGCGGAACTCCTGAATATGGGAACCCCCGAACTACGAGCATGTTTCCCGAAGAGGCATCATCCGTACCTGAGTACGACCTCGCCCAGGGACCTCGGGAGTACGGCAGGAACATTTAAGGAGCCTCTGACATGCCGCCCACTAACGCTACAGACCACCTAAGCGGCGGACTGACACGCTGACGCCATTCAGGTCACGTCACTGCCTGTCTTGGTTCAGGGCTCAAGGAGACTGCCACTGGCTACTTGCCCCCTACGTCCAGAAATTCAGAGAACATCCGATCGAACACGTGTCACGATCTGAACGGGCTGGACATTACTATAAATACCAGGAAACAACCCTTGGCAAAGGTGGTTTTTTGACAAATAATCCGACTCTCTCTCTCTCTCTCTGAGAAAACACTACCAGGCGAGTCCACTAAGCCTCTTAGTGCTATTTCCTCTGCCTTCTTTCAGCATCACTGACTTGGGCATCGGAGGCTCCTCCCCGGAACAACACCCCGGGGACCTCCTGACCCCCCTTTTCTGAGCTTTTCAGGTGCACTCCCGTCGTCGATCTGGCCTCCAGGCTTTCTTCCTCGCAGGAAGTCTCCCCACCATTCAACATGACCCTCAACGATGAAGCCATCGGGCATCATTTGGTGCTACCTGTGGGAACCCGCTTTGAGATCGCCGTCGTTGAAACTTGGCGTTCTAAGGACAAGGGACTCCCGAGGTCCCCGTCCGCGCTTGAGAACCAATTGGCTGCTGAGCAAACACTCCCAGGGACTTCTATGCCCGAGGAAGACCGACCCCTAGTAATCACTATGGGCTTTCTACAGGACTTTCAACGTTCTGTTATAGCTGAAATGACACAACAGATGAACCAAAGGTGGCCGCAACAGGCTTAGGCCCAAAAACCTCCCTCGCCAGCATGCCCTCAGGAGAGAAGCCCCAAGTCGGCCCACCGCAGTTCGGGAAGCGGAGACCCGCGCGAAGAATCTTCTACTGAAGACATACCCCTCGGAACACGGCCTTTGGGACTAGCGGGATGCAAGCGACCAAAAATCTCAGAGCGAAGGAGTTCGTCGCCTGAGGCAAGGTCTCAGTCTCCTCACCGCCGAACTCGCTCCCCGAAAAGGCCCCGGCAATCTCCCTTCCCAGAAGAAGGCCCCAACGCCACGATCCTTATGGAAAGGATACTAGCACAGCTAGATAGGGTGGAAAAACAAGTGGCCAGAAAACCTGTTTGGGCCAGATTGACGGGGACCTTCTGTGAAGATGACTCCCCATTCACTCAGGCCGTCGTTGAGGCAGCCATGCCAGGTGACTTCAGAGTACCTCGGCTGGTGATTTATGATGGCCGAACGGACCCACAGGCCCATCTGACCAAGTACCGGCGCAGCATGATAATGCACGGCGCCGACGACGCCACTATGTGCAAGTGCTTCGAAGTCACCCTCACAGGTCCAGCAACTGCATGGTATAACTCATTGCCTCCAGGAACCATTATTGAATTCCAGGAGTTGTCTACGGCATTCACACAGCAATTCATTGGAAGCCGCCCAACGGCAAAGATGCCGGTTCAGATGTTCGACATAGAGCAGAGAAACGGAGAAACCATCCGAGACTATGTCGAAAGGTTCAATAGGGAAGCTCTGAGCGTCCCGGACTTCCGGCCAGAAATACGCATTCTCGCCATGACACGGGGCCTTCGGCGTGACTCACAGCTGTTTTACGAGTTCTCAAAGGACCCCCCGAACACCCTCGGAGAATTCTACCGAAGGGCCGAACAGCACATGACGGCCGAAGAGCTAAGAATGGCTGTCCCGAAGTCCGATTATTCCCACGCCGAGGGGCATGACCGACAAGCATGGCACCAAACTGAACAAACAGGTCGACCCCGGAGGATGCGGGGAAGGAAACCCCCAACCTTCACACCCCTCAACACCACGCGGACTAACATCCTCATGGCATTGGAAAGGCAAGGGACACAGATTCGACGACCGAGGGCCATGACCGCCGATAACAAGAAAAACATCAAGAAGTTCTGCCAGTTTCACTGCGACCACGGCCACGATACCGAAGATTGCTTCCAGTTGAGGAAGTTCATTAAGTCGCTAATCAAACAAGGCCAACTTCGAAAATATCTGCGGATGCCTTCTCCGAAAAGGAAAAAAGACGTGGAAGAAAGGGCTGAAGATGAGGAGTATGACTCCGATAGATGAAGAAACCGAAGTCCGAAAAGGCGCCCCCCACCTCCGGCAGGGGTAATACAAACAATAACCACAGGGCTCCCCTCCTCGGAAAGAAAGCGGAAGGTCAGAGAAATCGCGGTCATGGAATATCAAAATCCAGCAAAGAAACTGGCCCGCAAGGATGGATCCACCGTCATCTTCCCCCATGACGATCCGCTGCTGATCATGGCAAGGATAGGGAACTGGGACATCAAAAGAGTGCTGCTTGATGATGGATCAAACGCTGACGTCCTATTTTCTCATTTACTGCCGAACTTAGGCATCCACAACAGCAAGCTCAAACCTATCACCTCGCCCACCTTCGGGGTTGGACCCTCCGAGCTGCCCGTCCTCGGAATGATCGATCTCCCCCTGATGTTGAAAGGAACTTCAGCAGATGGAGTAGCTGACTTCTATGCCTCCACAATGACAAGGTTCATCGTCATGGACGTTTTTTCTGCCTACAACGTCATCCTCGAAAGGCAAACACAGGGAAACTTGCATATCCGCCCTGATGTGAAATACCTGACTGTCACATTCGCCACCAAGGATGGAGACGCAGAGATCTTCATAGATCAAGCCGAAGTAAGGAAGGTGTTTGTAAAAGCACGAAAAGCACCGACAAATAACTTCGCACAAGCAATAGAGGCAAAAACGCCAGAGAAGAGCAAAGAAGAAGATCTCGCGAAAGCGGAAAAGGAAGCAGTAGAACTTGTCCCAGGTCAATCTACCCGGATAAAGAAGAGCTTGGCCGAAGGAGACAAGAAAAATATTGTATCCTTTCTACTGACGAAAAAAGACCTGTTTGCCTACTCGCCGAAAGACATGCCAGGGGTAAACCCTAGAATAATACAGCATAGCCTCAAAGTAAGCCCGGATGCAAAGCCCGTCCGGCAAAAGAAACGAAGCATCTCAGCCCATAAGAGCAGCTTTGTCAAAACCGAAGTCCAGCGCCTGTTAGATGCTAAAGTCATCAGAGAAGTCAAGTACCCTGAATGGTTAAGCAACGTGGTCATTGCCACAAAAGAGGGCAGTAGCAAGCTCCGGATGTGCATCGACTTCAGAAATTTGAACGACGATTGCCCAAAAGACTCATACCCTCTCCCACCAATAGACCAACTGGTAGATTCAACCGCTGAATATGGAGTCCTAAGCTTCCTAGATGCCTTCAGTGGCTACCATAAAAAAAGAATGGACCCCGAAGATGAAGAAAAAACTGCCTTCATCACCGAGGGAGGAATGTACTGCTACGTCAGGATGCCCTTCGGGCTAAAAAATGCAAGAGCCATCTACCAAAGATTGATGAACAAAGTCTTTATGGACCAAATGGGGAGAAACATGGAGGTGTATGTTGACGATATGATAGTCAAGAGCAAGACGCCTGGCGGCCATGTTGCAGATCTAAAGGAAACCTTCCAAAAGCTCAGAGCCTTCGGGATCCACCTCAATCCCGAAAATGTGCATCTTCGGGGTAACCTTGGGAAAATTCCTTGGGTACATGGTATCCGAAAGAGGCATCGACGCCAACCCGAAAAAAATCAAGGCTCTACTCGAGTTCCGAACTCCTGCCATAGTGAAAGATGTGCAAAGACTCACTAGAAGGATAACCTCTCTTAGCAGGTTTATTTCCAGGTACGGGGATCGGTGTCGACCTTTTTTCAAAATCCTCACTAAGGCAACAAAAAAGGAGGGCAACCTTGGAAGGGATGGTCATCCCTGGGATAAAGATTGCCAAAAGGCCTAGGAAGAACTCAAAATCTACTTGGCCACACTGCCGACTCTGCGACAACCTCGTGAAGGGGAGCCCCTCATACTATACCTCGCCATCACGGAAAAAGTAGTAAGCTCGGTCCTGTAAAAGAAGAAGGCCCAAAACAATGGCCGGTCTACTATATAAGCAAATCCCTACATGGCGCCGAAGTCAGGTACCCTCTGCTGCAAAAAGCTATATACGCCTTGGTGCTTGCAGGGAGAAGGCTGCGACCATACTTCCAGGCTCACCCCATCATTGTCCGAAGTAGTTTACCACTACGGGATGTCATGAGGATAGTTGACCATTCGGGGAGGCTCTCCAAGTAGTGCATAGAGCTTGGCGAGCACGATATAACCTATGAACCTCGGAAGGCCATAAAAGCTCAAGCATTGGCAGACTTTATCGGTGAAATACCCACCACTGAGGATAGCCATTTAGATCTCAACAAAGGTGAGTCGGAATGGACCTTGCATGTTGATGGAGCCTCGAGGTCCGAACATCAGGGAGCTGGGGTAATTATCAGAGGTCCTGAAGGCCTAGAGGTAAGGAAGGCTATCAAATTCAGTTTCAGAGTCACTAACAATGTGGCCGAGTATGAAGCCCTTGTAGTGGGATTGCGCTTGGTGAGAAAAATTGGCGTTAGAAACTTGAAAGCTCACAGCGATTCCCAGCTAGTAGTTCGGCAGTTGGCCGGAGACTACGGGGCGAAGGACCCAACCTTGGCAAAGTACCACGAGCTGGTAGCAAGACTCATTCAAGAGTTTGACGCCGTACAAATAGAAAACGTAGCTCGGCGGAGTAACACTGACGCAGATTGCCTGGCAAAATCAAAAAAGTACACCGAGTTGCTATAACATCCGAGCATCTCAGTATTAAGCATAGCAACCTCGAGAAAAGGATGGAAAGATCCAATAAAAAGATACCTCGTAGAAAACGTGCTACCCCAAGACCCCGGAGATGCTACAAAACTACGAAGGCGCTCCAGTCGATTCTTCCTAATTGGCGAAGAGTTGTACCGGTAGGGGTACGCAAATCCACTGTAGAGATGCGTAGACGAAGAGGACACTGAAATGATCCTCGAAGAAATTCACGAAGGTATGTGTGGTTCACACATTGGGACCGACGCCCTTGCAGCAGTAATACTCCGCCAAGGATACTTCTGGCCTACCCTGAGAAAGGACGCAAGGCAGTTCGTCCGGAAATGTGGTAGTTGCCAGAGACACGCGAACATCCAGAGGGCACCCTCGGAAATGGTAACTTCGGCCGACTACCCCTGGCCCTTCGCGGTCTGGGGGATAGACCTTATCGGGCCACTACCCACAGCGCCCGGAGGCATGAAATTCTGCGTAGTAGCTGTAGATTATTTCTCCAAATGGGTCGAGGCGGAACCCTTGGCAACTATCTCGGCAAAAGAAGTGCAGAAGTTCGTATGGAAAAACATTGTCTGCAGATTCGGCATACCAAGGGTGCTAGTAGCTGATAATGGTTCCCAGTTCATAGACAAAGGATTCCAGGAATTTATCAGCAACCTCGGAATAAAGATGCATTTAGCCCCAGTAGCTCACCCCCAACGCAACGGGCAGGTGGAAGTATCTAACAGGACCATAAAAGATGGCCTAAAAAAGAGATTAGGGGAAGCAAAAGGGAAATGGCCAGGAGAACTCCAGAGCGTATTATGGAGCTACCGAACGACGCCCCAAAGAGCCACAGGGGAGACTCCCTTCTTGCTCGTCTTCGGTACAGAGGCCATTATCCCAATCGAGATAGTCCGACCATCAGTACGGGTGCAAGTATTTGACGAAGAAGGAAACAACCTCGGCTTAAGAACCAAGCTTGACCTCATCGGTGAACACAGAGAAATAGCCGAACTGAGAAGAAAATCTTTTCAGCAAAGAGTGGCCGCGGCTATAAACTTACGGGCCAGGCCAAAAGAAATCAAGAAAGGGGACCTCATTCTCCGAAAGGCTGATTTTGCACCTCAGAGGCCATCCCACGGAGTACTTCGCGCGAACTGGGAAGGACCTTATTTGGTTCTTGCCGAAGTACGAAAGGGCGTGTACAGACTTGGCACTGCCGAAGGTGTAGAATTGAAAAATACTTGGCACTCAGATGCCTTGAAAAAATTTTACGCTTAAGGCCCCACGGAAGAATTCTGTCGTACAAAAAACATATTCTAAGTATAGAAAATTTCTCAAGTATACTAAATTGTGCAAGTCAGAATTCCGCAAAGGTACCCGCCATGAAAAACCCAGAAACAAAATTTCTGAAGTCCCCTGTGATGGCCAGGGGCCTCATCGTTCAGAGTCATGATGACTGGAGGAAAGACTTTTGGGAGAAAGAACGCCTGGTGGATTGGATCGCCCAAAGGAGAGTACCTGAAAGCTCAGAAACAAAGGGTTAGGAGGCCCCCGGAGTGTTTTTCCTGGGGGGGAGCCTCCGACGCCCAAGTCAGTGGTTGGCTGAGAGAAAGGCAGAGAAAATAGCACAAAGGGCTGAGGAGTCTCGCCTGGTAATTTTCTCAGAGTGTGGGAGCAGTGTTTTGCCAACCAGGCCCCTGCCAAGCATTAATTCCTGGTATTTATAGGAGCGCCTAGCCCGTTCAGATCGCGACACATGTTCGGTTGGATGTTCCTAAATTTCTGGGCGTAGGAGACAGATAGCTGGTAGCAGGTTGCCTTGAGGCATGTGCTAAGATGGGCCATGATGTGATTCTGATGGCGTCAGTGTGGCAGTGCGCCTTTTAAGGCGGATTATGGCGTCTGTGAATGGATGTGTCAGAGGCTTCCTTAAATGCTTCCATAAATGCTCCTGCCGTACTCCCGAGGTCCCTGGGTGAGGTCGTCCTTTGGTACGGATAGAGCCTCTTCGGGAAACAAGCCCTCAGTTCTGGGGTTCCCAGTTTCAGGGAGTTCCGCCTTCGGGGATATCATGTTCGGCTCGCTATGTCTGGTGCCGCTTTTCCGAAGGCGATCTGTTCACAACCTTGGGGGGGCAAGCAGTGTCCTCGGGTTTTCCTGGCGTGCCGGGCTCGGAGCTCTTCGGCTATCTCCCGAGGTGCATGATCACACCTTTTCTCGGGTAGCGCCAGCTTCTTCTGGCCATTCTTGTGGCAGGGAGTTCGGCCAGATAGAGGCGATAGCGTTTGGCTATCACATGCCCCCCTTTGGAAAGCCGAAGTGAAGACTTCGGTTTTGCATCTCTTTCCGAGGTTGTTTATGGGAGTCTCTTTGGAAGCTTAACCTGTTCCGAGGATGCGCCTTTTGCCCGAAGATCATGGGCTCTTCGGCCTTGGCCTGTTCTTTGGTGTCTTCGAGGCGGAGCCTGTGCCGAAGATACACCTCTTGCCCGAAGGTCATGGGCTGTTCGGCCATAGCCTGTCTCTTGGCGTCCTCGAGTTGGCCTGCTCTTTGTTTCTGCAGGTCTGTTTGGCCAAGCGTGTCAGTCTGAGCGGCGCGTCCCAGTTTTCCAGGGATGTCAGAAGACGTGTCCCAGTTTTCAAGGGACGTTTGGAGGACGTGTCCCCCATTTTTGCGCAGCGGTTGACACATGGCGCTTTGCCATTGGAGGAGAGTCACGTCGGTTACAGAGGGCGCGCCTTTTCAGGTGCAGAGAGCAGTTACGGTGACGGTTCGCCTCCAAAGGGTACTTATGACGATGTTTCGGTTACCCACCTCTGGCTTATAAATAGCCCATTCCATCATAAGTTCCTTTTGCTTTTTCTTCTGCTCTTTTCTCTGCTTTGCCCCTGTTCTTGCACTTTCTTGCTTTCTGTGGCGGAGCTACCTTAATCAGAGCTTTTTTCCAGCCAACTTTCACGACGGCGTCCTCAGATTTTGGCAAATCTTTCGGTGGGTTTTTGTTTTCCAGAGTGTTTTGATCCCTCTGTTCTTTTGAGTTTTTCTCTGGAAACTGTTTTCTTCCGTTTTCAAACTCGTTTTCATGTCGAAAATGCCCATTCCTGAGAGCTGGCAGCCTCTTTTAGCCCATCCTTGTTGCACCACCCCTGCAAAGTTAGAGAGGTGGAAGAAAAAATTCTTTCTTCCCTCTTACGCCATTACTAGGCTGCCTCGTTCTAGCCATTATGCTTTTTCAAACCATAGTAAGGAGGTTACCATTTTCCGAGCCCAGCTGAAGGCCGGTCTTCGGTATCCTCCCCCGAAGATGGTGTGCGAGTTCTGCAAATTTCATGGCATTGCTGTGAACCAGCTTCCCCCGAACTCGTTCTGCTATTTTAACGCCTACCTCTGCATGTGTGGCGTCTTCGGGATAGAACCCCATTTCATAATCTTTATGCAGTACTACAAGCTCTCTGTGGTCCCGAAGGGTGGCTTCTATTTCATGCTACCTCGGGGATCCGGGAGCAAGAAATTCATGTTCACCTTCGCCACTAAGGATAGCTGGCGGGGGTGGCAACAGAAGTTCTTCTTCCTGAAGATGGACGAGGCCTGGTCGTACGTTCCGACCAAATGGGCTCAGGGAACACTGGATGTGGACGTTGTTGATCCGAGGATGCTGCTGACCCCAGAGTTGGCTCCCGTGTTCGCGGATTTCGACGCCCGCATTCGGGCTGTCTCTGACTGGGATCCCGAGGTCGCTCCGCGCGCCCTTTACCCTTTTCCAATCAACTGGAAGTTGATGACCGAAGAGGTCCTTCGGGAACTAAAGGTGGTAAAGGAGCACGAGACTGACCTCGAGATGCCAGCTCCTGCCATCGCCGGGAAGGATTCCTGGTTGGTCAAGCTTCTTAAGGAGGAGATTTCTTTCGAAACGCTTGTCGAAAGTGAGTCATCTTCTACTCCTTTGCTGTTTTTTTCCTCGGACTTACGCTGATGTTTCTCTCCTTTTTCAGAGATGGGCGACGGGACTGCCGCCTATTACAAGTCCCTTTTCACCGGCCAAGTGGAGAAGGGCGATCAGACGAAGAAGGCGGCTTCCCGAAGGCGAAAGTCTACTGGCGCGGGGCCTTCGAGGAAACGGGCAAAGAGAGCTACCCAGGTTCCTCTAGAAGAAATTCCCGAGGAGACTGCCGAGGAGCCTGGGACAGCCGAGATTCCGGCGCCTGAGACTGCTGCTTCCGAGGTCCCTTCAACCGACGTCCCTCCTCAAAGTCCTACTGCGTCGCAGGCCCTCCTTGATGTAGTGGTAGAAGTACCTTCTGCCGAGGAGCGGCGCAGGCGGAAGGGCAAGGGCATTTCGGCCGAGGAGGCCGAGGACTCCGAGGACGTCGTTGTCGAGGTTCCACCAGGTTTGTTTCCAGACAAAGTGTACTTCCTTTGTTTTTTCTGGATTGCCTTCTTTGTCTTTAATCTCCTTCTCATTCTTGCCACGCAGTGGAGTTGACTACCCCTGACTGGGCGGCCGAACATGCTCGGAAGCGAGCTCTTCGGGACGCCAAAATCCCACAAGGGAAGATACCAAAGGAGCCTTTCTGGACGTTCACGGAGGACATGAATTTGTACGCCGAGGACTGTCCTCAAATGGCGAAGGAAATTTCGAAGGGGGTGCTTATTGAGGCCTCCTTCAAGGCTATAGCGGCGGCCCATCCGGGGGATAACACTCTCGCCGCAAAGATCACCGAGCATGCTGCTCAGGTATATCCTTCACAGCTCTTTCCCTTCAATTTTTTCCTAAGTTTTTGGCTCTTACTGACCTTGCGTTTTATCTTTTTGCAGCTGCTGGGGTACGCCGGCTTTCTCCGAGTTCGGGTGGCCAGGGAGGTTGCCTTCCGAACTTCGGCCACTTAGACCATGAATGAGGCGAGGATCGCACTCGCGGAGTCGGCCGCCAAAAACCAGCAGCTGAAAGAGGCTGCTGAGAAAGAAGTGACTGCCCTTCGGGAGGAGTTCCGGAAGGAAAAAGAAGAACTTCAAAAGGATTCCTCCCAGAAGATTGCTGACCTCGGTGATCAAATAAAGGGGATGCTCGCCGCCAACGAAGATCTTCTCAAGCACAAGGCTGGTTCTGACAGCCTTATAGTGTCGTTGACGAGTGAGAATAACACTCTCCGGGCTGAGGTCGAGTCTTTGAAGAAGGGGTCCAAGGGGACGTTGGAGATAAAGGCGCTGAAGGAGGAGATTGCTGAACTGAAGGACGACCTTGACGACCTCGAGCTTGATAAGAACGAGTCTGATCAAATGGCCAAGGTTGCCTTTCAGGACGGCTTCTGCCTTGCTCGTCACCAGGTCCTCCAGAGGTTCCCAGATCTGGACCTCTCTTTTCTAGAGGCTCTAAACATTCCTGGGGGACCTCGGTGGGAATGGTCCAAGGTCGAACATTTGAACCTTCCTCCTTCAATTCCAGCGCCAAAGGTGGTGGAAAAGGGCGGGCCAGCGAGTGGCTCTCGGGACGCCGCGAACCCTTAGGCTATTTTTTAGGGCCCCTTTTCCTTCCCTTCTATTTTGTATTCCTTCTTCGGGCACTTCTTTACTGTAAAGCAGCTTTGCTCTTAATGAAGATTTTTTTGGCTAAGTCTTTTCTTGCAAGTTTCTTCATTTCCATTGTCCCGAACACGTTCGCTCAAGAGACTTCGGAAAACCTGCGATCAAAGAAACTTTTTTACCTTCCTTTGTCCCGAGTGCGTTTGCTCGAGAGACTTTCTGGAAAGTCTGAAAAAATTTGACTAAGTCTTTTTGCAGGCTTTTGCATTTCCATTTTGTCCCGAACATGTTCGCTCGAGGGACTTCGGAAATTCCTTAGTCAAAAAATTTTCCTTCTTTTCCTTTTGTCCCGAGCATGTTTGCTCAAGAGACTTAGGAAATCTTTCGAGAGTTGTTTTCCATTTTTCCCGAGCGTGATGGCTCAAGGGACTTCGGAAAACTGTCTCTGCGCTTATTTCGGCGAGTACTTCTGCGACGTTCTTGTTTCCCATCTTTCCCGAGCATGATGGCTCAAGGGACTTCGGAAAACTGCCTCTGCGAGATTTCTCCATCTTTTCCCGAGCGTGATGGCTCAAGGGACTCTGGGAGGTCAATCTGCGCTTTATTACGGCGAGCATCTTCGCGGAATTCTACTTTGCACAATTTTGGATACTTAAGAACTTTCCTTAAGAGCATTCTGTACTTACAATTCCTCCGCTTCATCTTAGGCGTAGAATTTTTTCAAGGCGTCTGAGTGCCAAGTATTTTTCAATTCTACGCCTTCGGCGTCGCCAAGTTTGTACACGCCTTTTCGTACTTCGGCGAGAACCAGATAAGGTCCTTCCCAGTTTGCGCGAAGTACTCCGTGGGACGGCTTTCGGGGTGCAAAGTCAGCCTTTCGGAGAACGAGGTCTCCCTTCTTGATTTCTTTTGGCCTGGCCCGTAAGTTTACAGCCGCGGCCACTCTTTGCTGAAAAGCTTTTCTTCTCAGCTCGGCTATTTCTCTGTGTTCGCCGACGAGGTCGAGCTTGGTTCTGAGGCCGAGGTCGTTTCCACCTTCATCAAATATTTGCACCCGTACTGATGGTCTGACTATCTCGACTGGGATAATGGCCTCTGTCCCGAAGACTAGTGAAAAGGGAGTTTCCCCTGTGGCCCTTCGGGGCGTCGTTCGGTAGCTCCACAATACGCTTTGGAGTTCTCCTGGCCATTTCCCTTTTGCTTCTCCCAGTCTCTTTTTCAGGCCATCTTTTATGGTCCTGTTCGATACTTCCACCTGCCTGTTACTTTGGGGGTGAGCTACTGGGGCGAAGTGCATCTTTATTCCGAGGTCGCTGATAAATTCTTGGAATCCTTTGTCTATGAATTGGGATCCATTATCAGCTACTAGTACCCTCGGTATGCCAAGTCTGCATACAATGTTCTTCCATACGAACTTCTGCACTTCTTTTGCCGAGATAGTTGCCAGCGGTTCTGCCTCGACCCATTTAGAGAAATAGTCCACTGCTACAACGCAGAATTTCACGCCTCCGGGTGCTGTGGGGAGCGGCCCAATAAAGTCTATACCCCAGACTGCGAACGGCCAAGGATAGTCAGTCGAACTTACCATCTCCGAGGGTGCCCTCTGGATGTTCGCGTGTCTCTGGCAGCTACCACATTTTCGGACGAACTGTCTTGCGTCCTTTCTCAGGGTAGGCCAGAAGTATCCTTGGCGAAGTATCACCGCTGCAAGGGCATCAGTTCCAATATGTGAGCCACACATGCCTTCGTGGACCTCTTCAAGGATCATTTCAGTATCCTCTTCAGCCACGCATCTCTGCAGCGGGTTTGCATATCCCTGCCGGTATAACTCTTCACCAATCAGGAAGAATCGGCCGGAGCGTCTTCGCAGTCTTACAGCGTCGCCGGGGTCTTCGGGGAGCAAATTTTCTGCGAGGTATCTTTTTATGGGATCTTTCCATCCTTTTCCCGAGGTCATCATGCTCAGCACTGAGATGCTCGGATGATCTAGCACCTCGGTGTATGTTTTTGACTTCGCCAAGCAATCTGCCTCAGTGTTATTCCGCCGAGGTACATTTTCGATCCGTACGGCGTCAAACTCTTGGATGAGCTTTGCTACCAGCTCGTGGTATTTTGCCAAGATTGGGTCCTTCGCCCCATAATCTCCTGCCGTCTGCCGAACTACCAGCTGGGAATCGCTGTGAGCCTTTAAGTTTCTCACGCCAATCTTTCTGGCCAAGCGTAATCCCGCTATGAGGGCTTCATACTCAGCTACATTGTTGGTGACGTTGAAGCTGAACTTGATAGCCTTCATTACCTCCAGGCCTTCGGGGCCCCTGATAACTATTCCAGCTCCCTGGTGTTCGGACCCCGAGGCTCCGTCTTTGTGCAAGGTCCATTCTGGCTCACCCTCTTTTGGATCTGAATGGCTCTCCTCAGTGGTGGGTATTTCGGCGATAAAATCTGCCAGTGCTTGGGCTTTTATGGCCTTCCGAGGCTCATACGTGATTTCGTGTTCGCCCAGCTCTATGCACCACTTGGAGAGCCTTCCCGAATGATCAACTCTCTTCATGACATCCCGTAGTGGCAGACTACTTCGGACGATGATGGGGTGAGCCTGAAAGTATGGTCGCAGCCTTCTCCCTGCAAGCACCAAGGCGTATATAGCTTTTTGAAGCAAAGGGTACCTGACTTCGGCGCCATGCAGGGACTTGCTGACATAGTAGACCGGCCATTGCTTTGGCCCTTCTTCTTTCACAAGGACCGAGCTCACAGCTTTTTCTGTGACGGCGAGGTACAGTACGAGGGGCTCTCCCTCCCGAGGTTGTCGCAGAGTCGGCAGGCTGGCCAAGTAGACTTTGAGTTCTTCCCAGGCCTTTTGGCAATCTTCATCCCAAGGATGATCATTCCTTCCGAGGTTGCCTTCCATTTTTGCTGCCTTTGTGAGGACTTTGAAGAAAGGTCGACACCTATCTCCGTACCTGGAAATAAACCTGCTCAGAGAGGTTATTCTTCCGGTGAGTCTCTGCACGTCTTTGACTGTGGCAGGAGTTCGGAACTCAAGCAGAGCCTTAATCTTCTCGGGGTTAGCATCGATGCCTCTTTCGGATACCATGTACCCAAGGAATTTTCCCGAGGTCACCCCGAAGATGCACTTCTCAGGATTAAGGCGAATCCCGAAGGCTCTGAGCTTTTGGAAGGTTTCCTCTAAATCTGCAACGTGGTAGCCAGGCAGCTTGCTCTTGACTATCATATCATCAACATACACCTCCATGTTTCTCCCCATTTGGTCTTTAAAGACCTTGTTCATCAGCCTCTGGTAGGTGGCTCCTGCATTTTTTAGCCCGAAGGGCATCCTGATATAGCAATATGTTCCTCCCTCGGTGATGAAGGCAGTCTTCTCTTCATCTTCGGGGTCCATCCTTATTTGATGGTAGCCACTGAAGGCGTCTAGGAAACTAAGGAGCCCATATTCAACAGTTGAATCTACCAGTTGATCTATTGGCGGCAGAGGGTATGAGTCTTTCGGGCAAGCATCGTTTAAGTTTCTGAAGTCGATGCACATCCGGAGTTTTGCTGCTACCTTCTTTCGTGGCAATGACCATGTTGCTCAACCATTCGGGGTACTTGACCTCCCTGATAACTTCAGCATCTAGGAGATGCTGGACTTCGGTTTTGACAAAGTTGCTTTTGTGGGCTGAGATGCTTCGTTTCTTTTGCCGGACAGGTTTTGCTTCCGGGCTTACTTTGAGGCTATGCTGTATTATGCCAGGGTTTACCCCTGGCATATCTTTCGGCGAGTAGGCAAACAGATCTTTATTTTCTAGCAGAAAGGATACAAGATTTTCCTTGTCACCTTCGGCCAAGCTCTTCCCTATTCGGGTAGATTGACCTGGGACAAGCTCTACTGCTTCCGTTTCTGCTTTGGCGAGATCTTCTTCTTTGCCTTTTTCTAGCGCCTTTGCCTCCATCGTTTGCGCGAGGTTGCTCGCCGGAGCTTTTCGTTTTTTTACAAACACCTTTCTTACCTCGGCTTGGTCTAGGAAGACCTCTGCATCTCCATCCTTGGTCGCGAATGTGACAGTCAAGTACTTCACATCAGGGCGAATGTGCAGGTTTCCCTGTGTCTGCCTTCCAAGGATGGCGTTGTACGAGGACGGGACGTCCATGACGATGAACCTTGCCATTGTGGAGGCGTACAACTCAACTGCTGCATCTACCGAAGTCCCTTTCATCATCAGTGGGAGGTCGATCCATCCGAGAACGGGCAGTTCGGATGGTCCAACCCCGAAGGTGGGCGAGGTGACAGGCTTAAGTTCGCTGCTGGAGATGCCCAAGCTCGGCAGTAAGTGCGAGAATAGGACGTCAGCATTTGAGCCATCATCAAGCAACACTCTCTTGACGTCCCAGTTCCCTATTCTCGCCATTATCAGCAGCGGGTCGTCGTGGGGGAAGACGACGGTGGAGCCATCTTTGCGAGCCAGTTTCTTTGATGGACTTTGATACTCCATGACTGCAATTTCTCTGGCCTTCCGCTTTCTTTCCGAGGATGGGAGCCCCGTGGTGATGGTTTGGATAACCCCTGCCGGAGGTGGAGGGCGCCTTTTTGGACTTCGGTTTCTCCGCCTGTCGGAGTCATAGTCCTCATCTTCGGCCCTTTCTTCCTCCACTTTTCTGCCTTTCGGGGATGGCATCCGCAGGTATTTCCGAAGTTGGCCCTGCTTTATCAGCGACTCTATGTACTTCTTCAGCTGGAAGCAATCTTCGGTGTCATGACCGTGGTCGCGATGAAACTGGCAGAACTTCTTGGCATTCTTCTTATTATCGGCGGCCATGGCCCTTGGCCGCCGAATCTGCGTCCCTTGCCTTTCCAGCGCCATGAGAATGTTGGTCCGTGTAGTGCTCAAGGGCGTGAAACTTTGGGGTTTCCTTCCCCGCATCCTCCGAGGTCGTCCTGCTTGTTCGGTCGGATGCCGAGCTTGCTGATTGGACCCATCGGCGCGGTGGTGATCGGGCTTCGGCCCTGCCATTCTTAGTTCCTCGGCGGTCATGTGCTGTTCTGCCCTTCGGTAAAATTCTCTGAGGGTCTCCGGGGGGTCCTTTGAGAACTCGTAGAATAGCTGTGAGTCTCGCCGAAGGCCCCGTGTCATGGCAAGAATGCGGATTTCGGGCCGGAAGTCTGGGATGCTCAGAGCTTCCCTATTGAATCTTTCGACATAGTCTCGGATGGTTTCTCCGTTCCTCTGCTCTATGTCGAACATCTGCACAGGCATCTTCGCAGTAGGTCTGCTCCCAATGAACTGCTGGGTGAAGGCTGTGGACAACTCCTGGAACTCAGTGATAGTCCCTGGGGGCAAGGAATTGTACCATGCTGTTGCTGGGCCCGTGAGGGTGACTTCGAAGCATTTGCACATGGTAGCGTCATCAGCTCCGTGCATTATCATGCTCCGTCTGTACTTCGTCAGATGGGCCTGTGGATCAGTCCGGCCATCTCCAACCGAGGTACTCTGAACTCGCCTGGCATGGCTGCCTTAACGACGGCCTGAGTGAAAGGGGAGTCACCTTCGCAGGATGTTCCCGAGGGTCTGGCCCAAACGGATTTTCTGGCCACTTGTTTTTCCACTCTGTCCAGCCGTGCTAGTATCTTCTCCATGAGCACTGTGGCGCTAGGGCCTTCTTCAGGGAATGAAGATCGTCGGCGCCTCTTCGGGGGGCGAGTTCGGCGCTGAGGGGACAAGGACCTCGCCTCAGGCGACGAACTGCTTCGCTGTGAGACTCTCAGTCGCTTGGACCTGGTTTGTCCCACAGAACGTTTCCCGAGGGCTATAATTTCTGTGGATGATTCTTCGCGAGGGTCTCCACTCCCCAAACTGCGATGTGTAGACTTGGGACTCCTCTCCCGAGGGCGTGTCACTGAGGGGGGTCTCTGGGCCTGTGCTTGCTGCGGCCACCTTCGGCCGATCTGCTGTGTCACTTCAGACACGACCGAACGCTGAAAGTCCCTCAAGAAACTCATGGTGACTACCAGAGGGCGGTCTTCCTCGGGCGCAGAAGTCCCTGGGAGTGTTTGCTTAGCAACCGGTTGTATCTCAGGCGCAGACGGGGACCTCGGGAGTCCCTTGTCCTTAGAACGCCGAGTCTTAACGACGGCGATCTCAGAGCGGGTTCCCACAGACGGCGCCAAATGATGGCTAGGGGCCTCATCATTTATAGTCATGGTGGCTGGTGGAGGGACTTCTGGGAGGAGGAACGCCAGGTGGATTGGACAGCCCAAAGGAGAGCACCTGAAAGCTCAGAAACAAAAGGTTAGGAGGCCCCCGAAGTGTTTTTCCGGGGGGAGCCTCCGACGCCCAAGTCAGTGGTGGCCGAGAGAAAGGCAGAAAAAATAGCACAAAGGGCTGATGAGTTTTGCCTGGTAATGGGAGCCGTATTTCGCCAGCTAACCAACCTCTTGTCTGGTACTAACTCCTGGTATTTATAAGAGTGCCTAGCCCGTTCAGATCACGACACGTGTTCGGTCGGACGTTCCTGACTTTCTGGGCATAGGAGACAGATAGTAGGTTACCTTGAGCCATGTGCTGAGACGGGCCATGATGTGATTTTGATGGCGTCAGCGTGGCAGAGCGCCTTTTGAGGCGGATTGTGGCGTCTGTGATTGGATGTGTCAGAGGCTTCCTTAAATGCTTCCATAAATCTCCTGCCGTACTCCCGAGGTCCCTGGGTGAGGTCGTCCTTTGGTACGGACAGAGCCTCTTCGGGAAACAAGCCCTGAGCTCGGGGGTTCCCAGCTTCAGGGAGTTCCGCCTTCGGGGATATCGTGTTCGGCTCGCTATGTTTGGTGCCGCTTTTCCGAAGGCGATCTGTTCACAACCCTGGGGGGGCGAGTAGTGTCCTGACGTGCTGGGCTCGGAGCTCTTCGGCTAT
>SMDT01001969.1:0-60592 GCA_005392925.1 Aquilaria sinensis | reverse complement strand
TCAAACAATAAAATCTAACCATGTTGGATCTGATCTAAACAAGTCCATATATTTATCTACTAGCTATGGATATGTCACAAAGTGATTACAATACGCCTTGAGATAGTTCAATTCCAAATTCAGTGCCTTAATTTGTCATGTACACTAATCTTGTAATTTGAGAATAACATATAAAAAAACTCTCATTTTTCCAGAAGTAAAATAACCAAGCATCACCAACCTCAATATTTAAGTCTACAACTATTTGATCAATTTCTAACATTGACAACTCTTCATCATCACACCAATCCTCTTGGATATTTCCTTTACCAAAAAAACTCAAGGTTTGTCTCCCATTTGTTGGGTAAAACAAGTTTTTTCCATAATGGAATTCTTGTGAAAATAACATCTAATTCTTACCTATTTTAAAATAGGTATTGTTATAGGAGTAAATAGCCTATGGAATAAGATTGCCAGCAATCTTTTAACTCACGTATACTTCATTGTTAAAACATGTTAAATGATGTCCTATTGGTCTTCAAATAGTGCTATTCTTTAGCTATCAAGGAACAAATTACAATAACTAGTTTTAACACTAAAAAAAACAATAAATTATACATCCACTACATATTCACCCATTCGTTTATTGGTTTTCCTCTTTAAATTCATAAACTTCATCACTGAGCAATATATTACTACTCCCTAGTAACTATTTCTGTTAAAAGAGACAAGGTTCTATCCCACATATTTTTAACTACACCACAACTTGCATTGTGCATTATATACACCCCCTCCTTCACCTCTATTTCATGCCCCTATTAATCTAATTAGCTCATTTTCAAATGGTTTCATAAATGCTATCCATGGAATACATTGCAAATTTGAGATCATTGTCTACTGATAACATTTTTCCCCATGTCATCAACAATCAAAATAGATAGAAACTTAAAATTGACAGAAATCAAAACTTACCATAGTTTGGCTACTTTTTCTTCCATCTATTTTGAAGGACCTAATCGATCCCCATGCTTTTATTTCTATAAATTATTTTCCATCAATCAAAACTCGATGCACTAGTCTCTTCAAGCATCCAACTTTTCCCACGCCACTCATCTCTCTTTCTTCTTATGTTAATCCTCCCCTTCTTAATGTGGCAGAATAGGGTCCCAATATTCTAAATTAACTTAAACTTGTAGTCTCTTAGAGACTATCATCCCACTTAGTTATAGTTGGCTAGTCATTACTTGTAGGTAAATTAAAATAATTTACATGCAACTAGTTTCTTAGCCTACCCTGCAATGCATGTGTTTGTCTCGATTATGCACTGATAAAAAAAATAAAATAATAAGTAACCATTGGCACCAATTATTGGTAGATTTTTTAGAGCCAAACAAGTGCAATAGAAACTAACCAAAAACCTCCAAGATCCAAGTGAAACAAAGTAAATCAGGTATTCAAATGCTTATACCTAGTTGGCTGAGATCTTTCACCTAATTGTTGAGTCGGGTCATAAAATTAAACAGTTGATGTGCTCAAGCTCTCTATAGTATCCACATAAACCACTCGGATCACCACACCTCCACTACGTTCTAGTAGGCGCATTCCTCCTGCGTTCATAGTGTTAGCTTGCATCTTCCAAGGAAAAGCAATAGGAGAGTGCGGCTGGAACTTTTCAAAACCCTTCTAATTTCATCCCTTAGGGAGTCTAGGGCTTAAAATCCTTATTATATGATGTATATATAGTGAAGCTTAACTCCCAAGCCTAATAGGTTTCAAAACCCTAATCCAATTAAGCCTAATTTCAGCCTTCATAATGGCTCAACCTTTGGGCCAATTCTTAATTTGAAATTATCACGAAACCAAAACCAAACAATTTAGCTCATGCACTCAAATAATCCAATCGCTCTAACTCTTCAACCAAATGGGCTCATATCATATTGGCAATGATCATAAATCACATTTATGGTCATAAACAATGAGCAGTGTCTAGCAACACATTATTGTTACCCAAGTGACAAGATAGTCAGTGATTCGACTAAAACTCTATGTTCATTATTCTTATATGTCATTGTCCCTTTGTCCATGATATTAAGACCGAGCATGAGACATGGAATATGTCACTCTTGTATAGCCCAATCTAAGATTTCTTAATTACCGATTAAATTGACTAAATTAGATGACATAAATACCCCATATCAACTCATCCGAGCATGCCCACACATTTCCTCAGTCTCGCTCAATCAAGGGGCCCAAAGATATCACTCCTGTTACATAGGAAGGACAAATCCCATCTTCATCATACAAAGCCCTCCACATTATATGTTACATACCCAATCACCACCTTTATGTTCACTCAATTATGAGCAACAAATGGAAGTATCAAAGTATGTGACTCACATGTAGGGAACCTTGATGACCTTAGGTCAAAGGACTACAAATACCATGATCACTAGGTGAATCATTTATGACACTCATATAATGATCCATATAGCATTCTCATGGTGGGTAGGTCCAGTACACATGTTCTGTAACTTGTACCCATATGTAGACTACATATCTCATATTAGACTGCACATATGCTAGTCTTTATGTATTATTACACCTAACTCCACAACAATACTAGACAAGGGACATTTAAGAATACTATTATTCTAGGATTATAATTTTGTTTGATTATGTCACATAGAAACAAAAATAACAAACACAAGTACTAGAATAATGCCTCAATAAAATATCATGACTTAATGTGGAAAATACAATTATCTCATGATTGGCTTTTGGGTACAACACTAACATTATTTAACACCACAAGTTAAAACACAAGCCATGCCAACAAAACTCTAGTTGCTTCAACTTTAAGCAATAGCTTGTGCACACATTAGAACCTTGGCCTGCACCCAAAAGTAACTCAAGTGCTACACATAACAATGACACCTCATAGAAGCAACCACTTAGTGCATGAGTCACTTTATATACATGGCAAGCATACTACTAAGATCCATAAAACTTGCCTTCTACATTTGACCTTACTAGCTCCAAGTGCAAATGACACGGCTCCTTATCGGCCTACCTAGGAAGCCTATGAGAACAAGTCTCATGTTGGTTGCAATTGGCAAATTAATTATGTGCACCCTGGTTAAAATTTCATGCTACCAGTTGTTTAACCTAGGAATGCAATTATGCATGCAAGAGTTGCTTTGATTTGAGCAAGTACAAAATCGTAAAACATTTAAATCACCTAGGTATTTCCATAAAAACCAACATTTAAAGAGTCAAAGCACATAAAACCTTTATAACATAAACATTAATCCTATATATAATTAACTGTGTGTGGGCATTTAAATAATTGTAGTCTCTACCCTCCACCCAAAGGCAACCTCTTCAGTCCATAACTCTATTCATACAAATTAGAGGCCACAAACATGCAACTTACATATACAAGGCTACTATAACTAAGATCCAATCAACTAGCTTTCACCTTAGATGATAGAACTCGGTAGCAAGCCTCAATGATCCTCCACGTGCTCACTAGCCTTTGTGGCCAAGAAAATTGTGGTTAGTACAATAAGAACTTAACTAAAAAGTGGCCAAATAACCTAGAATCTCAAGGATTCTTAAAGCAATACTTGTAACAGAAACTACTGTGACAATCCTTAATGATTTTTGGGCCCAATGATCTCAGTATCTACACAATGTGAAACTTAGGGATTGAGAAGCTAATAATTCTCAGTAAGGGGTCTTCAACCTACAAGGAAAACACTAAGGACAAAAAATATAAAAAGATATGTAATCTACTATAAGCTCATACAATGTGAAGCTAAACCTATGCACATATGTTTTAGTCCCTTGGGACTTGTCCTCTACCTAGTCCTCCTGCAAGCCTCACTCCGTACCTAATGAGTTTTGGCCCCTCACTCACTCCTAGTAAGCCATGGCTTCCTGATGCAATAAGTCTAACCTTTCCACAAATTTTGTGCAGGTGAACATGGTGGATGCACCTTACTTGAGTTCTAAGGAACTCAGTAGGTGTACTAAGCCTCCACATAGTGCCTCAAGTTCTTAGACTTGCATAGGTTAATTTTGTACTAAGCTTCCACCTTAAACTATTACCAAGAGTACACTAGGTTCTCACTTATGCATCAAGTAATCTTGGCTAGGCAACAAGTGCACTAAACCTTCACCCAAGGCATAAACCTATCCACCATTACTTGGTTCACAGCAGTGGAGTAGCAATTATCATGGTTGAACTCATTTACTAGGCTCTTTTGAATCCATCTAGGAGTACTACGATTCCCACATTGGAGCCTTAAACCCAAAGGCCCAGCTAGGCTTTCAATGGTACTAAACCTTGCAGCCAACTAATGGTGTTCTATTGTGGCCCAAACATGCTATCACTTTGAACTAAAATATACCTAAACTTGGACAAATCTAGGCTTTTGGAAGGCATGGAAATGATAGTACTCCCTCTTAGCTCTGAGTGGAAACTTGAATCCCTTCGAAGGAACACTTGAGTGAAAAGTTATGAAGGAAATGGTATCGGGTGTCAAAGCTAGCGAATCACCTCTAGCGCCTAGGTGCCACTAGGGCCCCGGTGTCTACACACTGCTGGGGCATTAGCCCCACTTGGCACCTGTGCACGAGGAACACTCTATCATCTAGGTTTGAAAATGCACCTTGGGTGCTATTGCACCGAATGGTGCCAAAGTGCCAGGACCCCATGTCCTGAAGCTGAAAAACACCTTCTAAGCCTCTTTGGAGGCTTCCTATGGTTTCAAGGCAAACACATGATGCCTAAGCTAACCATAAACCTGTAAAACAACTTACATGCCCACAAATACACCATCACAACCTTCTTATGATGCATCAGAACATCACACAGGCCATAATTTCAAGACTAGCCCACCATGATCAACACAACCCACCAACTAATACCATTCATCAAATGACTTGAAATTAACAAGTAAGCAAGCTATGAATGCCATCAAATGTGCATCAATCATAAATCCTTTTCCTTAATTCCAAGCTACAAGCAATCCAACAATAAGAACGAGCTCCACTAAGATTTTACCTAGGTTCCAAGCAAATCCAACCAAATGGCATCAAATTAACACAACCCAACCAAAAGCCAAGCAACTAAGGGCCAAACCAACAAGGAAACAACAAGAAAATTGAGTTACCTCTCACACAAAATAAATCCCTAACTGGAAAATATGATTACAAGCTTCCAAAGCACAAAACTTCCTTAAAACAAGCCACCCATTCCTTTGTCACCCTTGGAACCTTTGATTTTCACCAAGAACTCTTGAATTTGAGTAAGAATTGAAGAATAAATCAAGTGGGCAAGAGGGAGCTCAAGTTTGGCTGGAAAAATGAGGAAATGTGGCAGCCAAAGCACTTTACCAAGTTTTAAAACATCATTTTCCAACAAGCCCTCAAGCTTTAATAAGTTTTTCAAAAAGCCCCTTTCCCAAAATAGTAACTCTTGGTCAAAACTTGGTCAAATCATGTTTACTTAGGCTAATTTTTGGGTTTAAACTAATGGTTGGGTTTTAAAACATATTTTTCACTCTTGGGACTTGTCCTGACACCTTGGAATACAAAATTACTATTTTTTCCCCAAACCTCTTTTGATGCCATAATCTCTGTGGAACCAACTAAACCTTAACTAACTCGCTTAACCTTGCTATGTGAACTTAAAATAAGGTGTTGAACTAGGGATTTATCAATTTATATAAATTCAATGAGCTTCCCATTACGAGGGCTGTAACAGCAAAGCCCTTGATTTTCCTTGTGCAAATATTAGCCTTTTAACTAGAAAGGCATAGGCGCTTAAGTTAATATTGACTTAACTTACCAATAAACATATAATCGTATTGATTCCAAAAATAAATAATACCTACAAACAAGAATTCATAGCCCACAATTTAGTTGTTAGGCCATTGACAAAACCCACACAATAAAACTTAAGGGATGAGCAGATAGTTCAACTCAATAAGAGTCCCTTTGTGAAGAAAATTCTCAAGAAAGTAAATTTGCAAGCGTTGCAACCAAAGCATCTAACACAAGCAATCAATAACAAATAAAAATAATATAAATAATATAAATGCATATGAAATGGATGGATGGATGAATGATTACAGTTAATGCACTTTGGACTTCCTTACCCTCATATGTGTCTTAACTATGTCGTCCGCTTAAATGCCTAGGGTTATTTAAGCACTACCCTTTTGCATCCGTTGCTAGCTCTATAATTACCCCATGAAGTCCCCTTAGTGGTCTTGGAATAAGTCATTAGTTACTCTCCTTTTATTTACCCATCTTTCCCTTATATTATTGTGCAATGTAACTTTTTATTTGGCCCTACTTTGCCAAGATCTTAGAGCTTGACATGGGCACCTTAGTCACCCAACTTACCAAATCTTATAGCTTGGTTAGGACTTCCTTCGATTTCAATTTATTACCTTGGAGACCCAAGAACTTTCTCTTGAGCCAATGAAGCACTTATCCTTACTCCCCTTAGTGCCTCTTTAGCTTCTTAGGCGACTTAACCCCTATTAGCCATTGTTTTTGCCCCAAATTTTTTAGATTACTTAGTTAGTACATAAATAAATCAAAATTATAGACTTAGGAATGTTTTTTTGACCCAATCACAGGTATAAAATGTCTTAGTTAGCCTAAGGATGAAAACCAACTGATTAGTGTTAGGACCATCCCTTAGTACTTGGCTTAGGCCAAGAATATAAAGAAACACCAATTTAAAACATGAAGGACTTGTTGAAAATGAGGATAAGGGTATAAGTGCAAACCCAAGAAAGTTTGGGTTTTAAGTGTACATGGAAACTAGGCTATGATGTTTTTGGCATGAAATAAAGTTGGAGGACTACAATGCACACTAGAACTAGTGATGCAATTGAAACCATGAAACTTAAATTAGTAATCTCGGCCATGCAAGAAAGTGCAAGGAGAAATGAAGAATTAGACCAATTTCTTTTTGACTTTAATGGCTGGTTATGATTATGTTTTCCACGAAGATTTATACCATTATTTATATGGTTAATTAAGCTTGGTAAAATGCCAAAATTATGCATGGGCTAATGATCATTTTTAGCCATTTTAAGTAAAGCTTGGCAATGTAGGCCATGAGCTAAGATTAATGCCGAAATGAACATGTATTCTAGTGACTAAAGTAAAGCCATGGAGACTTGAGCAGTGAAGTGATCCATGCAAAATAGTTTAGGACCAAGAGTGATTGTCGAGGTGCTCATCACCCTCCGAACCCATAGGTTAGGACAAAGCACCAACCTTGGAGGAGAAACCGCCCCCCACAGAAAGAAGGATGTTCGACCTCCAAAATCCGACCTCGGCAATTCTCCCTTCCAGGAAACGACAGTGCCAGCCTCGGGGGGACGATTAAGCCATCCTCAGAAGTGGGGGCATCCCTGAGGAAGATCACCCTCAGGAAATATACTCCTGCGAAACTAAAGAAATCTCGGAAGATGAGTCCTTCTCCAAAGAAGTCTCTTCCACCAAAAGGGACCTTGGGGGTACGACATGAGCAGATAAGGAGCCTCTGACACATCCCTGACACGCCGCTCCCAGACACGTTCTAACACGCTGCTTGCAGGGACACTCTTGCACGCCATTTTCGGGTCACCTAGGCTCCTAGCCTAGCGGCCTAAGATCGGCTGAGTGACCCCCTATTCCCCGAAGACGTGGACCGCATCCCACCGAACATGTGTCACGATCTGGGCCGGCCACATGAAGAGGACTACTACTGTTCGCTCCTCTATAAACACTCGGAAAACACCCCAGGTAGAGGAGGCCTAAAAAATACTAGAAACCATACTTCTCTACTATCTATCACCTCTTTATCTCCTAAATACTGACTTGGGCGTCGGAGGCTCTTCCCCGGAAACATACTCCGGGGATCTCCTAACCTCTGTTTTCCAGACATTTTAGGTACCCTCCCCTGGGAAACCTCCTCCTATCATGTCACATGACGAAACTGCCATCGGCCACCATTTGGCGCCGTCTGTGGGAACCATCTCCCAGGCCACCGTCGTAGAGACTCGGCGCTCGAAGGACAAAGGGATTCCAAGATCCCCCCTGCGCAGGCTCAGCCGGCAACCACTTCGCCTGTGGCAGAGACTTCTGTGCTGGAGGATGACCGCCCTGTGACGGTGACGATGGGTTTCCTACGAGTCTTCCAGTGCTCCATCGTCGCCGAAATAACTCAACAACTTGATCAAAGGTTGCCCCAACCTCCTTTGGTCCGAAGGGCCCCGCCCCCGGGTGCTCATCGGGAAAGAAGTTCGAGGTCCACCCACTGAAGTTCAGGGAGTGCAGACTCCCTTGATGCATCCTCAACAGAAAAGGAACCCATTGAGGTACGGCCCACTAGGAGGGGAGCCCCAAATGAGACTATGGCCTCCTACCAACAGAGTGCGTCCCCCTACCGGAGGTCCCCGTCTCCTCCCCGCCGAAGTCGCTCCCCAAGGAGAAGGAGGAGTTCGCCATTACCGGCGAACACGCGGCAACAGGGAGAAGTCAACACGGCTGTCCTTATGGAAAAAATCCTGGGAAAACTAGAGAAGGTCGAGAGACAGATCTCCCGAAAACCAGTCTGGTCCAGGCTGTCTGACTCTTACACCGGAGGAGAGTCACCTTTCGTGCGTGAGGTGGTGGAGGCACCCATGCCCAGCGATTTCAGGGTACCTCACCTAGAAACCTATGATGGACAAAGTGACCTTCAGGCACACCTAACGAAGTACAAGCGAAGCATGGTGCTCCATGGCGCAGATGATGCTACGCTCTGTAAGTGCTTCGAAGTAACACTTTCGGGTCTGGCAACGGCATTGTATAACTCTCTGGCCCACGGAAGCTTGCTAAGCAATCAAGAGCTATCCACTGCCTTCACTCAGCAGTTCATCGGTAGTAGACCAACTGCCAAAATGCCAGTATAAATGTTTGACATAGCTCAGCGAGGGGGGGAGACCATTTATGACTACGTTGAGATGTTTAACCCAGAAGCGTTGAGCGTGCCCGACTTTTGACCAGAAATCTGCATCCTTGCGATGGTCAGAGGACTTCGAAGGGACTCCCAACTATTCTATGAGTTTTCCAAAGACACCCCAGAAACTCTTGGGGAGTTCTATAGGAGGGCCGAACAACATATGACAGCCGAAGAACTCAGGATGAGAGGACCCAAAGGAGAGCACCCTCGTGCCGAGGGCCCAGCCATCAACCTTGACATCAGAACGAGGGAAAAAGGCCCCGAAAGTAGAGGGGGAAAAGGCCCATGACATTCACCCCCTTGAACACTACAAGAGCTAGCATCCTCATGGCGCTAGGAATGCAAGGAATCACAGTTCCAAGGCCAAAGGCCATGACCTCAGAAAACAAGAGGAACATGAAGAAATTTTGTCAGTTCCACCGAGACCATGGGCATGACACTGAGGATTGTTTTCAGCTGAAGAAATATATTGAGTCCCTAATCAAACGGGGCCAACTTCGCCTGTACTTGTGGATGCCTTCCCCAAAAGGAAGAAAAGAAGAGCAGATGAGAGGGGACGACGAAGAGTATGACTCGGACCAACGTCGGGACCGAAGTCCTCGAAAGAACCTACCACTATCAGCGGGAGTTATCCAAACCATCACTACTGGGATACCCTCGGCCGAAAGGAAGAGGAAGATAAGAAAAATCTCCGTAATGGAGTACGGGGACTCGTCAAGAAGGCTCGTTCGTAGGGACGGATCTACGGTAAAGTTCCCCCATGACGACCCACTCCTTGTCACGGCAAGGATAGGAAACTAGGATGCCAAAAGGGTACTCCTCGATGACGGTTCAAACACCGATGTCATCTTTTCCCATCTGCTGCCTAAGTTGGGAATTCTGAAGGAGGATCTCATCTCAGTCAGCTCCCCCACCTTCGGCATCGGACCTTCTGAACTTCCGGTCCTCGGATATGTCGACCTACCTCTGATGCTAAAAAGGGACTCACCCCATAGCCAGGAAGAGTTAATTGCCTCCGTTAAGACAAGATTTATTGTCATAGATATGCCATTGGCTTACAATGCTATCCTCGGAAGGCAGACTCAAGGCAACTTCCACATCCGGCCGGACGTTAAGTACCTAACGGTCACCTTTGCAACCAAACACGGAGACGCGGAAATCTTCATTGACCAAGCCGAAGTCAGAAAGGTCTTCACAAGGGCTAGAAAAATCCCAACAAGAATCCAAGTACAAGCTTCGGTGAAAGAAAAAACAGTCGTGAAGGATGAGGAAACAATAGAGGAGGAAACTGAAAGCCTCGAAAAAGTGGAAACAGAGGACGTAGAATTGATCCCTGGCCGAAACACCCGAATCGGGAAAAAACTGGCCGAGGACGACAAAAAGAGGCTTGTATCCTTCTTGTTTATGAACAAAGATCTATTTGCCGACGGGCCAAAAGATAAGCCCGGGGTCAACCCCAGCATAATTCACCACAATCTTAAAGTACGGCCGAATGCTAGACCAGTTCGGTAGAAAAAACGAAGTCTATCAGCTCATAAGAATTCCTTCGTTAAAGCCGAAGTCAATCGCCTCATCGAGGCCGGGGTAATAAGAGAAGTAAAATACCCGGAATGGCTTAGCAACGTGGTTATCGCCACAAAGGAAGGAAGCGAGAAGCTCCGAATGTGCATCGACTTCCGAACTTTAAATGACGAATGCCCAAAGGATTCTTATCCTCTGCCAGCCATAGATCAGTTGGTAGACGCAACCGCAAAATACAGGCTCCTGAGCTTCCTTGATGCCTTTAGTGGATACCATCAAATTCAGATGAATCCTGAAGATGAAGAAAAAACAGCCTTCATAACAGAGACAGGCACCTATTGCTACATCAGAATGCCTTTTGGCCTTAAAAATGCAAGGGCCACCTATCAAAGGCTGATGAACAAGGTATTCGATGCCCAAATTGGAAGAAACATGGAAGTATACGTCGATGATATGATAGTCAAGAGCAAAATGCCCGGTAATCATATCACTGACCTCGCCGAAACCTTCCAACGACTTCGGGAGTACGGCATACGTCTCAATCCCGAGAAATGTGTATTCAGGGTAAGTGCAGGAAAGTTTCTTGGTTTCGTGGTATCAGAAAGGGGAAGAGATGCCAACCCTGAGAAAATCAAAACCTTGCTGAATTTTCGAACACCTACATCCATCAAACACATACAAAGGCTCACTAGAAGAATCACTTCCCTCAGTAGATTCATCTCCAGGTATGGCGACCAATGTCGGCCATTCTTCAAAGTACTCACCAAAGCCCCCAAAGGTAAGGATACCCCTGGAACACAGGAGCATCCATGGAACTCAGAATGCCAGAAAGCTTGGGACGAGCTTAAGGACTACCTCACCAAACTGCCAACACTCCGACAAACCCAGGAAGGAGAGCCCCTCATCCTTTATCTTGCAGTAACCAAAAAAGCGGTGAGTTCGGTGCTAGTAAAAGAAGAAGGTAGGGGGCAATGGCCAGTATACTATGTGAGCAAGTCCCTACATGGCGCCAAGATCAGGTACCCATTGCTCCAAAAAACCATCTACGCCTTAGTACTCGCGGGCAGAAGGTTATGACCTTACTTCCAAGGACACGCTATCACTGTCCGAAGTAATTTGCCTCTACGCGATGTGACAAAAATAGTATAACATTCAGGGAGATTATCGAAACGGTGCATCGAACTTGGAGAGTACGACATTACTTACGAGCCAAGAAGGGCAATAAAAGCTCAGGCACTGGCGGACCTCAATGTCGAAATCCCAGAAATAGAGAATGCCGAAACCACTGAGGAAGACCGAACAAGGGTTAACCCAGAATGGAAGCTCTTTGTCCATGGAGCATCAAGCGCAGAACACCAGGGCGCCGGAATAGTCCTTCGGGGACCCAAAGGCATGCAAGCCACTAAGGCAATCAAATTCGGTTTTGATGTTAGCAATAACATTGCCGAATATGAGGCCCTTATAGCAGGACTAAAACTAGCCAGAAAAGTTGGCATAAAAGACCTTCTGGCCCACAGTGACTCACAACTAGTAGTTTGGCAGATGAAGGGGGAGTACGCGGCAAAGGATCCAACCTTGGAAAAATATCAGGACCTCGTCAAAAAACTCATTGGTGAGTTTGACTTAGTACAAATAGAAAACGTACCCCGAAGTGATAATGCTCAAGCTGACTCCTTGGCCAAATCTAAGAAACCCAGGGAGCTGCTGAAGCAACCTAGCTCAGAACTGATGTGCATAGAAACCTCAAGGGAAGGATGGTGAGATCCCATCAGGAAGTATCTAGTGACTTCGAAACTCCCTGAAGACCCTAAAAAGGCCACAAAAGTACGGAAGCGCTCGGGAAGGTACTTCCTCATTGGAGAAGAACTATATAGCAAGGGTACGCGAGCCCCCTACAAAAAATGTGTAGGCGAAGATGATGTCAGAACAATACTTGAGGAAGTCCACGAAGGAGCGTGTAGCTCCCATATAAGAACAGACGCCCTTGCTGGGGTACTGCTCTGCCAAGGTTACTTTTGGCCTACTTTGAGGAAAGATGCAAGGCAGTTTGTCCGACGATGTGACAATTGCCAAAGGCACGCCAACATCCAAAAGTTACCTTCGAAAAGAATAAACTCAGCAGATTATCCTTTCCCCTTCGCCGTATGGGGCATTGACCTTATCGGACCTTTTCCAAACGCTCCTGGAGGAGTAAAGTTCTGCATAGTCGTAGTAGACTACTTCACTAAGTGGATTGAAGTGAAGCCACTGGCATCAATCTCGGCAAAGGATGCCCAAAAGTTCGTATGGAAGAACATTATATGCCAATTTGGCATACCGAGGGTAATAGTGGCCGACAATGGAACTCAGTTCACAGATAGAGGTTTCCAGGAATTCGTGACCGACCTCGGCATAAAAATGCATTTTGCTCCAGTGGCCCACCCTCAAAGTAACGGGCAGGTCGAAGTGTCACACCTCACTCAGGCCCTAACCTAGAAGTTCCTAAACTAGCTCACAATCCCCATTGTACAATTTAGGTTCTAGCTCTCGGCCAAGCAAGCAATGGCAACTTTTCAGTCTTATTTTCTTCAGTTATATGGCCTGGGAGGTGGCCCAGGAGGCTTTAGTAAAGTTCCATTAATTTCTTGCAGCAAGGCCAAGGCCCAAACCCTTAACTTGCTCCACAAGTAAGGATTCAATGTATTTCCTGCACTACAAGCAAGGTAACACTTAATGCAATTTAAGTGCATACATGGTGTGCATCAAGTGTACTAACTATATGGCAGCCAAGAAGCCCACAAGGTTTAGTTTAAAGTTTTGAAAACCACATACAAAGTGTACATGATGCTCTCGGCCAATTAAGGTACATGTAAGGATGCACAACATTTTCATGAAACAAGGCCCATACTATTCACATAAAGGTGCCAAACCTTGGCCCATAATATCCAGCAATCATAAACTAGCATAATGCCATACACCATCCTTACATAACTTGGCATACCAAAACCCATGAAACATCACAAGTCTAGGTGTTAAAGACTACACATATTAACAACAAAAGAGTAGTCTACCTAGCAAACATAACATGGCTACACATGCCATGAAACCAAAAGTATTTATGCCAAGTTAATACATGCCGAGTCTCCTAATGGTCAAACATGACCTTAAGTATGCCATACAAGAGTACACACTGCAACACCAACCCAATAGCTTGGTTCATGGTCATGAAGGAAAACACTATGATCAAAGCTACAGTCCAGGTATCCATAGCCCTCCTAGACAAGTCTCCAACTACTGCCTACAAACTTCCACTATAAGTCTCGGCCAATAAGAGAATAAGACTTGCAAATGAATCAAAGTGCTAAGCCAAGCACACATTGGCACATACCTTGCAAAGCAAGTAAATATAAACACTAAGCACACACACAAGCAGCTTAGTCCTACTCAGGCCGAATGTCCTTGCCTAAAAAAAATAAAGTTGGGCAGTGAGCATATAACTCAGTAGGATTCACTCAAAACATACACAACTCATATTGAGTCTATTTAGTTAAGCTGAGTGAGCACTCAAAGCTTAACCTCCCTTTTGTTAACTCAACCTGCAAAACAAACACCAAGACAAGAAAACATGCATATACATATACAAGGCAGTTTAATGAGTCAAATAGTTCATAAGGGGTTAGCAAGCACAAAACAAGCACCAAAGCACACAGATACACACACACACTCCACAATATAGCTCTCGGCCATATAAGCCATACATGTACCCATGTGCATTTCTTGCACACAAACTTACCAATACACCAATTCTATTAGGAGCTCCCAAAATGCCAAGCAAATAGGCCACATTCACTTGCATTTCTAGTACATGTATCATAGTTAATTAGCTAATCAACATTACACCAAAGTGTAACCAATACGCCCAACAAGCAACTAAGATCACATGGCAGATTTTAACCATCACTTAGCTACTCTAAACACTTGAACCATGGAACATTACCAAGCAATATCAAGTGTTAGTGAACCCTACCTTAATAGCTCTCGGTTTCAAGCCAACTTTAAGTATCCAAGTGTTCCTCAACCTCAATGCCTAGCATAATATCACATAGGCATCATCAACACACAATCATGGATTAAACTACCATGTCTCACATGAGGAACACTAAGATACACACACTTATGCTCTCGGCCAAAAACTCAATTTCACATATATGTGTCACTCAGCATTCCAACACACCACATGATATTCTAATCATCAATAAATATCATCTATGGCCTTAATTCCAATTAACCAAGTGAAACACACTATTCCACTCTATTTCAAGCTCTCAGCCAAAATTGCCCATCTCACATAACAATGTTTCTCATCAACTCAATCCATTATATAATCACCAAAGCATTATTAAACATCATCCATGGCATCATTACCATGTAACCAAGTGGAATGTACTATGTTAACATAAATTAGGCTCTCGGCCAAAGTACACATTTTCACATAATAATGTTCTTTAACATTCCAAGCTAACACATGTTCATCAAGCCACCAATTAACATTACTCATGGCATCAATGCCATGTTACCAATTAAAGGACACTTAACACATGAATCCAAGGTCTCGGCCATAGTGCCTATTCACACACATCAATGTTCTCCATCATTCCAATCCAACATATGATCATCAAATCATCAACCAACATCACTCATGGCATCAATGCCATGTAAACACAAGAAGAACATGATTTACCTTGAATCCAACTTTCGGCCAACACACTAAATTTCACAATCTTGGTGTTCTTCACTTCGACAACCTAACACAAGGTGAAATGATCATTAACAAGCATCACACATGGATTAATTTCCATGAATTCCAAGAAGAACACCAAGAACACTTGTTCATCATATTCGGCCAACATTTCATTTTCAAACCAAGACTTTTCTTGCTTAATTAGCTCAATCCCACCTCAATTGAGCATCTAAATCTCTTGTTCATGGAAGATTTACCATGTATTCAAGAGGGTAACAAGGATTACCTCAAAACCCTAGCTCAATAGACTCGGCCTTCCTTCAAACTTGAAGAACAACACTTTAATCCAAGCTAGCAATGGCCGAAACACACTCCTCCAAGCTTGAATCCTCCAATGCTCACAAGTCTTCTTGGATTTCAAGGCCAATTTGTGAAGGAACTCAAGAGCAAGCTCGGTCAAGACAAGGTAAGGAAAGTCCGAAAATGAAGTGTAAATGGCTTTGGTTGTTTCGGCCGAATGTACTTAAGTCTTAGTTAGTCATAATGCCAACTTTGGCCTCCCACAATTTTGCATGGTGCAAAGTAGTCTTCCAAGCCCATATAAGTCCAATGCCGCCCTTAAACTTGTGGTTAAATGGTCACTCAAGTCCAATCTTGGCTCATTATGCCAAGCACATGATAAACACAAGTACCAAAGTCACTAAAATCTCCCATGCATAACCGGCCATGAACTAAGCCAAAGACTAGTTAGCTTATTAGTAACTAGTGAATAGTACACTTTGTGGGTGACAAGAATTTGACTAGTAATCATTGTTGTCTCCCAAAATTGGGCTAGTCTTGCACTAGTCACCACAAAAGTTTGCATGGCCGAAATACCCATCTAAATTTTGATAGTCTTAATTGTACCACTCATTTAAGTGTACAATTTAGTCCCCTTTCTCTGTTTTCTGTCAGCTTTCCCATAGTACATTTTTTATGTGCAATTAAGTCCTGAAAGTCTCCAGTTTTGCACATAAGTCACTGTACTAGTCTCGAGAGCCTCTCTTACTTCCCCTTTCTATTTCCTCTCATCTTCTTTGGTTTTCCTTGATATTCCTTGGCCTTAGCCAAGCACTTAGGAGGTACCTAACATGAAGTATCCAACAGGACAATAAAAGATGGGTTGAGGAAAAGACTAAAAGAGACAAAGGGGAAATGGCCAGGAGAGCTCCCGAGTGTGTTGTGGAGCTACCGTATGCACGGGGGAAACCCCTTTCTTGCCCGTATACGGGACAGAGGCCATTATACCCATTGAAATCATACAACCTTCGATAAGAATACAAGTGTTCGACGAAGGAGGAAATAATCTCGGCTTGAGGACAAAACTAGACCTCGCCGAGGAACATCACGAAATGGCCGAACTAAGGAGAAAGGCTTTCCAACAAAGAATAGCTCACGCTGCTAACGTACGCGTAAGAAGGAAAGAAATCAAAAAAGGTGACCTTGTTCTCGGAAAGACTGAATTTGAGCCACGAAAGCCATCACAACGGGTACTTCTGGCAAACTGGAGTGGACCTTATTTGGTCCTCGACGAAGTCCGCCCCGAGGTCTACAAATTGGGCGATACCGAGGGAGTAGAGTTGAAAAACACTTGGCATTCAGACTCTCTGAAAAAAATTCTATACTTAGACATTTTTTCAGAAGGAAAACTTGTAACTACTCCTCCCCAAAGTCGTCAATAAAAATACAAGATGAATATGGTTGTGTTACTGAAGAAGGGTTCCGTAATGGTTTTTCCTTTGGAACTAACTCCTTGATGGAGTATAAAACCTCGGCAGGATACGGGAAAAGTCTAAGATGACTCTTTCCGAAGTATAGGTGCGGACGTTCGCCAAAAATATTACTTAGAATTATGCTAACTTCTGAAGAATCGTATTCGGAAGGAAGAATAGAGATTGAAGAAAAAATCTTCATTAAAAATCTCAAGGCAAAGTACAAAGGAGCAGGACTACAAAAAAGAAAAAAGAAGCCTAAGGCTGAGCAGGGGCATCCGACGTCTCTTCGGCGTCATCATCTTCAGATGGCTCAGTTGGAGGCACGGGCTCGGCAGGTGGAAGATTGAAAAACTCCAACTTAGACCATGTCCCCCTGGGCTCTTTGGGAAAATCCAGAGCGGACAGGTAGGAGAGGTCGAGCTCAGGATACCGAAGAAGGACCTGATGATGCGCCAAGCAAAAGCCGTCTTGGTAAGACACCTTCGTCATCTGGTCAGACTGATCCTTCCCGGATCTGATGGCTGACAACTCGGCCGTAAGCTCAGCAATCTTCCCCTCCACCTTCTTTTTCTTCTTGCTTTTTGCCTCATTCTTCAAAGAGTCAACCTCGGCCTGGAGCTCGGCATTCAAAGCGAGCGCCTTCGTCAGGTTCTCGCCATCTTGAGCGTTCGCCTTCCGAAGGGCCTCGTTCTCCGAGGAGAGAACGATACACTTTGAGCCGAGGTCTTCGACCTTGGCTGAGAAGTCAAGAAGAAGCTCCCGCTTGCTAGCCGCAAGCTCGGCCCGAAGATTCACAATATCCTCCTTCGCAATCTTGTTCAACTCGCCGAATTTGAGGACCTATCTGGCGCAGAACTCCTTCATCTTGCACAGAGAATCTTCGAACCGAGAATGGGACTCCGTTTACTTTGCCGCCCAGGCACAGAAGTATCCGCTATATGCCAAAAGCTGCAAAAAAAAGATAGGGCCCCGAATAAGTATCAGAAGGAGATAAAAACTTAGAAGAAAAATTTTCTAAGTAAGAAAAGAAGAAAGAACCACCTGGACGGCATGCTCGGTCATCCTCGCCGCGAGAATCTCTTCATTAGGGCACTCGGTGACAATGGACTGGAAGGTGGCATTGGTCATCACCCCCGTCGCCATCTGCAGAGCCATCAGTTGGCTATCCTCAGAGAACAAATTCATGTCCTCTGTGAACGTCCAGAAGGGCTCCCTCGGCACCTTATCTTGCGGGATCCTCCTGTCCCGAAAAGCCCTCCGACGAGCGTGAGTCTCCATCCAGGGAGCAGCAAGCATGTCCTCTGCATTATCACGCTGAAGTTCCGTCAAGACATCATCCCTTAGCCATTCATCCAAAAAATCGTAAATACAAAAAATACTAAGATTTGTAGACGAATGGCTAAGGAACCAACCTGGTGGAACTTCGGCGATGTCATCTTCAGACTCACCCTCCCGGACTTCACCAGGAACATTCTTCCCCTTCCTTCTTCTGCTCTCTTCGAGCTCCTAAGCAGACGTTAGCTCGGCCGAAGTCTCGGCAGTAAGAACAGGGCTTAATGCTGCCCCGAGGAGGGCAGGATCCGAATGAGGGTCCACGAGGGTCAGAGGTTGGGCAGGGGACCGATTTTCCACCTCAACCACATCTTCGGGGGGAGGAGGAGTGGTAGCCTTAACCTTCTTGGACTTAGAAGGACCGCCGGCTATCTTCTTCCTCTTGGCAGGCGCCTTCTTGCGCGTTTGCTCCCCCCTCTCGGCCTGCCCGAGGAAGAGGGACTTGTAAAAGTCAGCAAATTGATCGCCCATCTCTACAAAAAGATAAAATATCAGTGTAAGTCTAAAAGGAAAATAGATATCAAATCCTGAAAAGCGACTTACTCTCGGCAAAAGCCTCATATGAAATTTTGCCCCGAAGGAGCATGACTATCCAAGCCTTCTTCCCCGGAAGAACGGGCACGGGCATGCCGGGGTCACTCTTGTGCGCATTCACCACTCCCAGTTCCCGAAGGACCTCCTCGGTCATGAGGTCCCACTTGATGGGAAAAGGGTAGAATGAACGCGGAGGGACCTCGGGGTCCCAGTCTGCCACAGCCCGAATAAGTCTATCGAACTTATCGAACTCGGCAAACAGCACTGGAGTTAGGAGCTTCCGGGGATCGACGACGTCAATCTTCAGGGTCCCCGAGGCCCATCTGATCGGCACGTGGCTCCAAAACTCGGGGACTCGAAGAAAGAAAAACTTCTTCTGCCACCCTCGCCAGCTGTCCCTGTTGTCGAAGGTAAAGGTAAACTTCTTACTCCCGGACCCTCGGGGAAGCAGGAAGTAAAAGCCGCCCTTCGGGACCGGGTGGAGTTTGTAATACTGCATGAAGAAGAGAAAGTGGGGGTTTATCTTAAACACCCCACACATGCAGAGGAAAGAATTGAAGTAAGAGTAAGAATTTGGGGGAAGTTGGTTCACGGCAATTCCGTGGAATTTACAAAATTCACATATCAGGCGATGGGGAGGATACCGAAGACCGGCTTTCAGTTGAGCTCGGTAAACGGTAACCTCATCCGAATGAGCCATGAAACCGTACGTACCCGGGATAGGTAACCTCGGGACGACGTAAGAAGGAAGGTAATATTTGGCCACCCACTTCCTCATCTTTTCTGAAGTGGTGGAACAAGGGTGAGATTCAAGAGGAAGGAAGCTTTCGGGGAGAGGCCGGACAGTCATCAACGGGGTCGGATTCGACATTTTTCGAAAAAAGGAAGAAGGGAATAAAAGTACTTCGGAAAAGCAACCTCGGAAGGAAAAGCACTACAAAAGGGAACACCCACCCAAAGCTTTGCCGAAGTCGGAGTTCCTGAATGCCGCCGTGAAAGTTGCCGGAAATCGCTCCGCCGTAGAAACCGCAGCCGGAAGAAGGAAAAAGACAAGAGAAAGCTCTAGAGCAGATGAGAGCAAAAGCAAAGAGTGAGGCAAAAAATGAGGCGAGAGGTGCTTATATAGACCGAAGAGGGTAAACGAAACGTCGTCATTATTATCCCTCGAAGGCGCAACAGCCTCATTATTACTTCTCGAAGGCGAAGAGACGCAATTAGCGTGACCGGCGTAACTATTTCGCCATCCACTAGCGGCCACGTGTCAGCCAACGCGAAGACCTAGGGCACGCCCCTCTGACATCGCGAAAACCCAGGCACGCTTATCCATAACTGACATGTCTGACCAAAGGATGCGACGGTTCACAAACCTGCAGCAGAAAAAATGAAAACAAAAGCTACACGCGCCCCGAGGTTGCCCAAAGAACTAGGGAAGGGTACCTCGGCTATGAAAGGATGTCTTCTGGAGAATAGCAACTTCTTGGGTGGAGCTCCGACCACGAGCTCGGCAAAAAAGCCTTCCCGGAAGCATAAAGCCGAAGTCTCCGCTTCGACTTCCCGGGAGGGGGCATGTGATAGCCGAGGTGCCCATCACCCTCCGAACCCATAGGTTCGGACAAAGCACCAACCTCGGAGGAGAAACCACCCGCCGTGGAAAGAAGGATGTTCGACCTCCCAAATCTGACCTCGGCAATTCTCCCTTCCAGGAAATGATAGTGCCAGCCTCGAGGGGACGATTAAGCCATCCTCGAAAGTGGGGGTGTCCTTGAGGAAGATCACCCTCGGGAAATATACTCCTGCAATACTAAAGAAACCTCAGAAGATGAGTCCTTCTTCGAAGAGGTCTCTTCCACCAAAAGGGACCTCGGGAGTACGACATGAGCAATTAAGGAGCCTCTGACACATCCCTGACACGCCGCTCCCAGACACGTTCTGACACGCCGCTTGCAGGGACACTCTTGCACGCCACTCTCGGGTCACCTAGGCTCCTAGCCCGGCGGCCTATGATCGGCTGAGTGACCCCCTATTCCCCGAAGACGTGGACCGCATCCCACCGAACATGTGTCATGATCTAGGCTAGCCACATGAAGAGGACTACTACCGTTCGCTCCTCTATAAACACTCAGAAAACACCCCAGGTAGAGGAGGTCTAAAAAATACTAGAAACCATACTTCTCCACTATCTATCACCTCTTTATCTCCTAAATACTGACTTGGGCGTCGGAGGATCTTGCCCAGAAACATACTCCGGGGACCTCCTAACCTCTGTTTTCCAGACATTTCAGGTACCCTCCCCTGGGAAACCTTCTCCTAAAGCGCTCTCCTCTACCAGATGTCCCCCTTGCTCCTATCATGTCACAGGATGAAACTGCCATTCGCCACCAAAGAGTGACATTAAGCCAAAAGGAGGACATGTGGCCATAACTGGTTAAGCATGATTTACACTTAGCAAACAAAAGAAATTAGTTTTGGCCAAGGCTTCCATTTGTGTCCTTGATCGAGTTTTGCAGGCTTTGCATGTTCTTGGTGAATTGCTACCATTTTGATGCCAAATTAAGGTGAAAGTGAAGCTTGATTATGAAACCAAGCTTGGAATCCTCAATTTCGGAGGTAGGCGACCATCAGTTTCAAGTTTGGAGCTTGAAAATTGGAGAACAAGGTTTGGCCGAGAGCTTTCAAGCTCAAATTAGAGGTATAGCTTCATAAACTCACTTGTTTTCTTGGTAAATCTCCATGATCAAGTGACTATGATAGCTAATTGAATGCCTTGTTGTGTTAGGCAACTTAGTTGATTTCGGCCTTAGTTACTCAAGCAACCGAGAACTCAAGCTTTTGAATTGAGGTAGGGTTTCACGTTTACTTGAATTCTTGGTACTTTTTCCATGATCAAGTAATAATGGCAGCTAAGTGATGGTTATATATTGCTATATGATCTTAGTTTGCTAGATGGGCATATTGAGGAAATTCGGTTTTATGTTAATTGGCTAGCTAGTCAAGGTTTAATGGCAAGCACATAAAGTTCTTAGTAAGTTAGGCCAACTTACTACTGAAATTGGAGCTTTAGTGGATTGGAGGGGATTGGAAGGCTTGAAGTGCAAGGATTGGATGTTGTGCTTGCTAGTGGATTTCAACCGAGTGATTATTTCATTCGAGTGAAATATTTCAACCGAATGAATGTTGTGGGTGTGCGTGAGTTGTGTGCTTGTTTGATTTGTTTGTGCGTGCTAACCCAATGTAGATAGTGTTTAAGCTTATATATATATGTCTCGGTTAATATTGGATATGTATTATATGCCTTGTATCTTGGTGTTTTCATGTCTTTCTTGCAGGACAAGTAAGCTTGTGGAGGTTAAGTCATGGACTTAACTAAATAGACCTTATATGGTCGTTTGTGAATCCCTACTGAGTAAATTGTTACTCATTGCCCATACATTTTTTGTTTCAGGAAAGGATATACAGCTTGAGTAGTTTGCTTGAGTTGCTAGTTTGTGTGCTAGTTAGTACACTTATTGCTCAAGGTATGTGCCAACTAAATCTTGGCTTGATTACTTGCATTACAAGTCTTATGGTTTAAGGCCGAAACTTATATTCTAAGTTTTGCAGGCTTGTGTAGTTGTGGGACCAGTCTAGGTGCAGGATGGATGTGTGGACTATGGCTCTGATTGTAGTGTTCACTTTCATGACCATGAATATGGTCATTGGGTTGGTGCTTCAGTGTGTGCTGTTGTATTGCACACTTAGGTATCTTCTTGGGGAGTAAGGGTACATGGCTTGTAAAACTTAACCTTGGCTATTTTGGACTTGTAGCATCCTTGGTATGTTTCCAAGCTAGTGATGCTTGTACTTAGGCTATTTTGTGTGTATATGTAGCCTTGTTTGTACATGGTTTTGTATGTACATATGTTGGATGCTTATGTGCCAAGTTATGTTAAGTTTATGAGCATATGGTTATGTTTCATGAAGATACCTCTTGAGATACTTTGTTTGGCCGAATATACATGTGCATGGAAACCTTGATTTTCAAACTACAAAGATGTGGGCTTCTTGGTTGTCATTCATGATAGTAGCACACTCGATGAGCACACATCCTAAACACTTAACAAATTAAGTGTATGCCTTGCCTGTATTGCAAGTTATTGATTTACATCCTTGCCTTGTGTTGCAAGTTAGTGGTTGGGCCCTACTTAAGCTGCAGGTTATTGTTCTAAATAACTCATAAGCCTCATAGGGCACCTCCCAGCTCTCAGCTTAAGAAAATAAGACTTAAAACTACCTAACAAATAGCAGCTAAAATAATAGGTAGTTAATAACACCTGAACTTAAGAGTATCCAAATAATTCTTGGGTAAATTGGTGAGTGGCACTGAGAGTGCACAGGCTGGGGCCTGTGTGGGGTGTGACAATTAGAGCCCTTTTAGCATGCCCTAATCTTGAGGGGCTTTGGCATTGGCACTATAGGACCAAGTGTAGTGCAACAAGCCATTCACCTCTACCCCCAGGTCATGTTATTGGCGCTACAGTATGGGGAAAATTGACCAAGATGAGCCCGAGCCCACCAGGCTCGAGCTTGGGCCATTCACTATTCGATACCACCCAGTCTTGAGCTCGAATTATTGAGCCCAATTTTTTTGGGCTCAAGTTCAACTTGAAAGCCCGCAAAGCTTGAATGAAACATAAATTTTTAGTACCCTAACTACAACTTTTATGAAAGATGAGGACAAAATTTGTAATTTTCTTACAAAGATATCTAGAAAAGGGAAAATTTCAAAAAATATTCCAAACTTTCAAATTGTTTGCTATTCTACCCTAATTTTGTGAACATCACAAGCGAGCCATCTTCTTCATCACTTTGACTATGGAGCCACCATAATCTGTCCTCTGCCAGTAGCCTAATTGATTTTCTGGGCCACTGCTGTCAAACTAATGAGGGATTCATCCTAATACACTACAAAAATTGAGTACACAATTAGATAAATCAAAATCACAAACAAGTGAAAAACTAATACCAGGTGAGAATTGAATCGAAACAACCTTAATTTTCAACAACTGATATATCAAAATCACGAATACTATTTTTTGCTAACCTAGGTTTTCGGCACTAAAGTGTGCTTGGTGCATCAATCTTCGACTGATTGTTGGGGTGTGGTGCTATTGTCGTGAATTCACAATGTCGATGGAGATCATCTTCCTAGTGTACTGTTGTCATCATTCTAGGGTTGATCTTTATGTCAACCACCGGCATCAACTAGCTATGACGATGGCTAGACCAGGGATAAGGCTGTGGCGCTGTGTTAGGCGTAGGTACTTCGGCTTGGTTGTGGCTGCTTGGGGGAGTAAGGCTTACTGGGTTAGACTTAGGAAGACTTAGGTGCTAATAGAAAACAAACAAAAAGGCTCAAGCCTACTAGGCCCATCAACTCATAGGGCCCAATATCTTAAGGCTCGAGCTTGGCCTTAAATTTGTTTGAGCCTATTTTCAAGGACGAGCTTGAAAAGGCCTAACTCAAAATGCCTTAACTCAAGCTTGAGCTCGAACTATCCAAAAAAGGCCTAGCCCCTTTTCACCCTTACTCTGTAGTGCCATTCTAGGTTCTACGACACTAGGGCAGATCCTGGAGCTCATCTCTTATGTGAACATGCACCAAACATTCTTAATTCTATATCCCCTCTTCCAATCCACTTGGGACTTGTTTCTACTTCATTCCTACATCTAAAACCAAATTTATATGCATTATTTGAGAAAAATTAACTTATCACCTTATCTTAAATTACAGGTAAAACAACCTCAAAGCAACCAAACACCACAAGACATATTTGACCTCAACTAACTCTCTTTAAGTTCCAATCCTATTTACACCCAAAATGGATACCAAGGGCACATAATTAAGTCCAAGTCTAATGATTTATTGAGCCAATAACTAACACATATGAGTTTAGGATGCATACCTTAGGATCTAAAAAAAAAGTTTCAAGAAACAACTCAAATGCACCAAATGCACAAAAAGCTAGCTTAGGACTTAATGTGGATGCTTTGGGAGCTTTAATTTTGCAAGAAATTTGTGTAGTTTTGGAGGAATACTGATGGTAAGATGTGGAGGAGTGAGAGATATGAAAATGGCTTGTATAGAAGATGATGAATAAAATTATCTCCATCAACATATATCCCAACACCTTATATTATGCCAATTTCTTACCTACTTGTCACTCTCACCCTCAAACTTAGTTTTGATTCACTTAGGCCACCTAAACCCTTCATCCATAGTTCTTAATTGATCCCAAACAAAGTTTTCTCTTGCTCACATGCATTCCCATTAAGCCACTTAAGCCCTTATAAGACATAATAACTCAACTTCACACGTAGTGCTTTTTTAGCCCTTAAATTCCACATTTGGTTCCAATGGTTAGAAATCCTTATGATCTTAAATTATTTAGTTAAAAACACTTAAAGGACCTTTATTTCACCAAAATTATGGCCATGGCACTAAATCAAGCAAAAATTACCATTTTACCCCTATTGCTCTCTAGTGCCATTTTACTTTTATAAAATCAACCTATCCCTGCTTAGCTTACTTTTGCTTTATTTTGTAAGAAAATTATTTGAGATATTTAAATAAAGACACTTAAACTTAACTTAGTTACCTAGTTAAACCTAGTTGTCCATTAGGAGAGCTACCATAACATCCCTTCCTTTATAAATTTGGTCCCCCAAATTTTAATGCTTAACTGAGCTTGCAACTTGCCCGCCACTTCTCTTCTATCCACTTAGTTCATACTCATAGCCTTTCCTCACTATCATTACCCATAGCCTTTAAACACATGTTTACTTCTTACTATTAGCTTCTCAATTTACTAGTCAAAAAACTTCTTAAGGCATTTTTATAAAGAGCTTTCCTTGGAGGCACTAATTATGGGGTGGTCACTTTGCCTTGCTTCACAAGGCACCTCTCCACACTCTTAATTTTCTTCTTGTTAGTGTTGTAGACAAAAGCCCATCAGGAGATTATTATATTTTACACATTGACTCATGATATTTTATTAAGGCATTAATCCAGTAATTATGTTTGTTGTTTTATATTTGTGGGACATAATCAAGCATAATTATAACCTTAGAATAATAGTATACCTAAACATCCTTGATCTAGTATTATTATGGAGTGGGTTGCAATAATACATAAAAACTAGCATGTGTAGAGACTAATATAAGATATATAGTCTATATTTGGGTACAAGCTATAGAACTTGTGTACCAGACTAACCCACCATGAGAATGGTACATGGATTGTTATATGAGTGTCATAAGTGATTCTCATAGTAATCATGATATATGCAATCCTTTGACCTAATGTCATCAAGGTTCCTTACATGTGAGTCATATAGCTTGATACTTCCCTTTATTGCACATAACTAAGTGAACATGAAGGTGGTCATTAGGTACGTCACATATCATGTGGAGGGTTTTGTATTGTCAAGATGGGATTTGTCCCTCCTGTGTTATCGGAGTGACATCTTTCGGCCCCTTGATGGAGTGAGACTAAGGAAATGCATAGCCATGCTTGGATGAGTTGATAGGGGATATCAATGTCATCAGTTTTAGTCAATCTACTTGATAATCAAAAAACCTTAGATTGGGCTATACGAGAATGACAAATTTCGTGTCTCATGCTTGGTCTTAATATCTTGGACAAAGGGACAATGACATATATGAATAATGATCATAAAGGTTTAGTCAAATCACTAATTATCTTGTCACTTAGGTAGCAATAATGTGTTGATAGACACCACTCATTGTTTATGATCATTGTCAATGTGATAGGAGCCTATTTGGTCATAGACTTAGGCCTAATTGGATTATTTAAGAGCATGGGTGAAATTGTTTGGTTTTGGTTTCATGATAATTTTGGACTAATAATTGGCCCAAAGGTTGACCAAATATGAAGCTCAAAATTAAACCTAATTAGGTTAGGTTTTTGAAACACATTAGGCCTAGGAGTTAAGCCTCACTATGTACACATCATATAGTAAGGATTTTATGCCCTAGCCACCCAAAGGACAAAATTAAAAGGGTTCTGAAACATTCTAGTCGCACTCTTCTTTTGCGTCTCCTTGGAGGACGCAAGCTAGCACTGTGGGCACAAGAGGAATGCACCTACCAAAACATGGTGAAAGTATGGTGATCTGAGCGGTTCATGTAGATACTGTAGAGAGCTTCAATACGTCAACTGTTCAAGTTTGTGACTTGACTCAATAGTTAGGTGAAAAATCCCAGCTAACTGGGTGTAAAAATTTTGAATACCTAATTTGCTCCAATTCACTTAGATCTTGGAGGGTTTTGGTTAGTTTCTACATGATTTTTTTGGCTCCCAAAGCCCTACATTTTTTAGGCCTAAAAAACTTAAAGCTAGCTTGCTCCACTTGACACATTTCCCTCGTCAAGTACTAATGGGAGCATGTGGTTTCTCACATCTAATTTTAACGCTTGGTATGACTTAGCACAATCTTACACCACACTTATGCTTTCAAGTTCTCACTTAGGTGTTTCTTAGTCACCACCACTTAATGCTCTTAGCACAATTCAACTTGGTAACTTTTACACCTAACTCAAGTGCTCAAGCCACCTTACATGCATCCTAAACTTGTTGCCTCTTAGTGTCTTCGATGTAACACTTCTTGTAGCAACCTACCCTTGGCCTTTTTAGGTGACTTTTTAACACTCACCACCCATGTGCAACTTAGCCTTAAGGGCACTCATAAGCTTAATGTTAGTGTTGTGCCCAAAAGCCAATCATGAGATGATTGTATTTTTGCACATTGAGCCATGATATTTTATTAAGGCATTAATACAACAACTATGTTTATTGTTTTGTTTCTGCGTAACATAATAAACATAATTGTAACCCTAGAATAATTATACTCTCAAATGTCCCTGGTCTAGTATTATTGTTGAGCGGGTTACAATAATGCATAACGACTAGCATATGTGGAGACTAATATAAGATATGTAGTCTACATATGAGTACAAGTTTGAGAACTTGTATACTGGACTGACCCACTATGAGAACACTACATGGATTGTTATATGAGTGTCATAAGTGATTCTCATAGTGATCATGGTATATGTAGTCCTTTGACCTAAGGTCATCAAGGTTCCCTACATGTGAGTCACATACTTTGATACTTCCCTTTGTTGCTTGTAACTGAGTGAACTTGAAGGAGGTCATTGGATATGGCACACATCATGTGGAGGGATTTATATGATCAAGATGGGATTTTTCCCTCCTACGTAACGAGAGCGATATCTTTGGGCCCCTCGATCGAGTGAGACTTAGAAAATGCATGGTCATGCTTGGATGAGTTGATATATGATATCAATTTTTTCAATTTAAGTTAGTCTACTCGGTAATCAAGAAACCAAAGATTAGGCTATACGAGAATGACACATTCCATGTCTCATGCCTAGTCTTGATATCTTGGGCAAAGGTACAATGGCATATATGGGTAATGATCAAAAAGGTTTAGTCAAATCACCGACAATCTTGCTACTTGGGCAGCAATGATGTGTTGCTAGACACCGCTCATTGCTTTTGATCATAAATGTGATTTATGATCATTGCCAACGTGGTAAGAGCTGGGTCACACACATAAAGCTATTTGGATTATAAGAGTGCATAGCTAATTATTTGGGTTATGATTTCATGATAATTTCATGTTAATAATTGGTCCAAAAGTTGAGCTATTATTAAGCCTGAAATTAAAGCCTAATTCGATTGGGGCTTTGAAACCCATTCGGCCTGGAAGTTGAGTCTAACTATAAATACAACTTTTAGTAAGAAATTCGCATCCTTGCCCTAGCTGATGCCCCGAGGCATCTTCGTTTGTTGTCATGTTGACAGGTGGGGAGACTTCCTGAGGAGGCGAGCGCCTGGAGCTCTAGTTTCCCAGCTGAGTGTGCCTGAAAAGCTCAAAGAAGAGGTTAGGAGGTCCCCGGTTTGCTTTTCCGGGGAGGACCCTCCGACGCCCAAGTCAGTTTTCTGAGTGAAAGTGGAGGAAGAACACTAAGGGATCAAGTGTCTTGCCTGTTTTGTGTTTTCTCAGAGGGAGGAAAATGCCCATCCTTTGCCCAGTCCCATTTCCTAGTATTTATAGGAGTAGCTGGTCCGTTCAGATCATGACACGTGTTCGGTCGGATTTGATCTGTACTTTTGGACCTAGGGGACAGGCAGCCGTTTGCAGCCTCCTTTAGCCCTGGACCCGGACAGGTTGTGTCAGGACTGGGGCGGCTGCGGCGTGTCAGTTTGCCGTTCTGATGTGACGTGTAGGGCTTGTGGGCGACATGTCAGAGGCTCCTTAAATGCTTATATCGTACTCCCGAGGTCCCCTGGGCGAGGTCGCCCTTTGGTGCGTGCACCCTCTTCGGATTCCATCCGTCTTTTGGTGCGAGCACCTCCTTCGGGATCTATCCCATAGTTCTGGGTGTTCCTTTGATGAACACCTTCTTCGGGATTTATACCCATAGTCCGGTGATTCCCTTGTTCAGGTGTTTCTTGTTCGGGGAAGATCCTCTTCGGGGCTTCTGCCTTCGGGGAGATTCTTCCTTGCTTCAGAGAGATGGCTTTCTTACCCGAAGACGGTCAGTTTGGCCCCTCGATGGAGACGGTGTTATCCTCGGAATTCCTGACGAGCTAACCGAAGTCTCGAGCTCATAGTGTTTGACTTCGCACCTTCCGAGGTCAGTAAAAAGATCCTCTCTTGGGTGACGTCAGACTCCTCGGCCAATATTCTGGCAGGGAGTTACTACCGAGGAGGCAATAGCCTTTCGCTATCACAGGCCCCCCTCCGAAAAGTTGAAGTGAGAAACTTCGGTTCATCGGTTTTCGGGTCCTGTGGTTGTGATATCTGCGCCGAAGACGCCTTCTTCTGCCTAAAGCGATGGGCAGCCCTTTTTGTGTCCTCGAGGTGCGAGAAGATAGGCTGTCCCTGTGCCGAAGATACACCTTCTGCCCGAAGTCACAGGCTGTCTCTTGGTGTCCTCATGGCGAGGGAAAATAGGATAACCTTGTACCGAAGATAGACCTTTTGCCCGAAGTCACAGGCTGTCTTTTGGTGTCTTCGAGGTAACCTACTTTTTTGCCTTTATAGGTCTGCTCATGCGTCGCGTCCTGTGTCCAGCAGAGTCAGTCTAGGGCGGCGCCTCTAGACCAAATGGTGTCAGAGGGCGTGCTCGACGTGATGGACGACACGTGGCACGTTTGCTGCGCGATGACCGACACATGGCACACTATTATTGGGTGGGAATGCACTGAGTACGGCAGGCGCGACTTTTCAGGCGCATTTAGCAGTTATGGCGACGCTTCGCCTTCCGAGGGGTACTAATGACGACGGTTCACCTGGCCTTCTCGGCCTATATATACCAGCCCTGTCATAACCCTCTTTTTGCTTCTGCTTTTGCTTTCTTCTGCCTTCTAATTCTCTCCCGATTTTCCGCGGCGGTTCTCCTTTTTCAGGCGTTTTTCCGCCCACTTTTCACGACGGCTTCCAGAAATCCAGATTTCGGCAAGACCTTTGGTGGGTTTTAGTCCTTTTGCTTTTTTCAAAGCTTCTTCTTTGTTTTTCCCGAACTCGTTTTCGTTGTTTTTCCCGAACTCATTTTCGTTGTTTTTCCCGAACTCATTTTCATCATGCCTGTTCCCGAGAGTTGGCAACCTCTTCTTTCTCACCCTTGCTGCACTACTCCGGCAAAACTAGCGAAGTGGAAGAAAAAGTTTTTCTTACCCTCTTACTCTGTGACGAGGTTGCCCCGTCCTGACCAATTTCCTTTTTCCAACCGAAGTGATGAAATCACCGTTTTCCGAGCCCAACTGAAGGTCGGACTTCGGTATCCCCCCCCGGAGATGGTTAGCGCGTTCTGCAACTTCCATGGCATTGCCATTAACCAACTCCCACTGAACTCGTACTGCTATTTCAACGCCTTCCTCTGTATGTGCGGCGTTTTCAAAATAAAACCTCACTTTGTAGTTTTTCTTCAGTACTACAAGCTCTTCGTGGTCCCGAAGGGTGGCTTCTACTTTATGCTACCTCGGGGATCCGGGAGCAAAAAGTATACGTTCACCTTCGCCACCAAAGACAGCTGGCGAGGGTGGCAACAAAAATTCTTTTTCCTGAAGAAGTCGGAGGCTTGGTCGCACGTCCCGACCAAGTGGGCTCAGGGGAGGCTCAAGATGGATGTTGTTGACCCGAAGATACTGCTAGACGCCGACGTAGCACCTATCTTTGAGGACTTCGACAGGCGCATCCGGGCCGTCTCTGACTGGGCTGCCGAGGTCTCTCCTCGTGCCCTTTACCCCTTTCCGATCAACTGGAGGCTCATGACCGAAGAGGTCCTTCGGGAACTCAAGGTGGTAAAGGAGCATGAGACAGACCTCAACATGCCGAAACCGGCTTCTTCGGGGAAGGACTCCTGGCTCGTGAAACTCCTTCGGGGGAATGAGACTTATGAGTCTTTTTATGAGAGTAAGTTACTTTCTCATTTTTCCCTTCATAACTTCATCTTGGACTTACACTGATCTTCTTTTTCTTTTTTCAGAGATGGGCGACGACGCGGCTGCCTTCTACAAGTTACACTGATCTTCCTTTTCTTTTTTCAGAGATGGGCGACGACGCGGCTGCCTTCTACAAGGCTCTTTTTACCGGGCAGGCCGAGAGGGGCAAATAGACAAAGAAGGCCGCCTCTTGGAGGCGGAAGCAGACTTTGGGCGGCCCTCCTTCCAAACGGGCAAAGAAAGCTGCTCCTTCCTCTCTTCCGCAAATTCCGGAGGAGGTAGGCGAGGAGCCCGAAGACCCTGCTGCCCCTTTGCCCGAGGTTCCTTCTGTCGACGTCCCTTCTTCCGACGTCCTTCCTCAAAGCCCCACGCCTTCGCATGCTCTTCTGGAGGGCGATGGGGAGGAGACCCCTTCTGCCGAGGAACGGCGCCAAATAAAAGGCAAGGGGATCTCTACTGAGGCGACGTCGATTCTTGACGACGACGTTACCGAGGTGCCAGCAGGTTTGTACTTTGTCGAAGAACCTTTTTTTTTCTTTTGTAAATCCTTAAGGGTTTTCTGGCCTTAACCAATTTTTCTGCCTTGTTGTGCAGCGGAGGTGGCCGCTCCTGACTGGGTTGCCGAACACGCCCGCAAGAGGGCCCTTCGGGATGCCAAAGTCCCAGCAGGGAAAGTTCCGAAGGAGCCCTTCTGGACGTTCACGGAGGACATGAATATGTACTCCGAGGACTGTCCCGAGATGGCCAGGCAGGTGTGCAAAGGGGTGCTTACTGAGGCCTCTTACAAGGCCCTTACGGCGGCTTACCCAGGCGACAACTCTTTGGCCGCCAAACTCACTGAACATGCCGCCCAGGTACGCTTCACTGTTTCCTCAGTGCCAATTTCGCCTTTGCTTTTTACTTAGCATCATTTTCCCTTTGTTTGCTTTTTTTGCAGCTGATGGGGTATGCCGGGTTGCTCCGTGTTCGGGTGGCGCGAGAGTCAGAAAGGAGGGCGTCACTCTGGGACCTTTACACCAAGACGAAGGCCCAGTGTTCGGCGTTGGCTGCCGACAATGCTCAGCTGAAGCAGTCTTCAGAGAAGGAAATTGCTGAACTTCGGGAGGGGTTCATAAAAGAGAAAGAGGAACTTGAGAAAGGCACCTCCCAGAAACTTTCCGACATCGGCTCTCGGATGGCGGAGCTAACTTCGATCGTAGAAACGATTCAAAAGGATAAGTCAGAAAGTGACGCAATCCTTGCGAAGACGCTCGAGGAAAAGGCCCAGCTCGAAGCCGAGGTCGCATCTCTGAAGAAGCCTTCAGAAGAGAAGAAGAAGATGAAGGCATTGAAGAGAAAGTTCAAGGATTTGGAGAAGGATTACGCGGTTCTGGAGAAGGACTATGCGGATTTGGCGGTCAAGAAGCGGGAGTCCGATGATATGACGAAGTTGGGCTTTCAAGACGGCTTCTGTCTTGTTCGGCACCAAATTCTGCAGAAGTTCCCAGATTTTGACCTCTCCTTCCTGGAAGGCATGAACATCCCCAAGGAGCCTCGGTGGACTTGGTCCAAGATCGAGCACTTGAAACTGCCTCCTTCTCTCCCGGCGCCGAAGGCTGCTGACAAAAGCACAGAGGCTGGCAGTTCTCAAGACGCCGAGGTTCCTTAGTACTAGGGCCTTTTGTCTTCATTTTCTTCTTCTTTTTTGTAGTCTTTCAGCAACTTTCTTCTCTGTAAGCACTCTTTGGCTCAATAGATAAAAATTTGGCTAAGTATTTTTTGCCAGATTCCTTTGTTTCCTTCTGTCCCGAACATAATTCGCTCAAGAGACTTCGGAAAACCATACTTTTGCTTTCCTTTGTCCCGAACATATTCGCTCAAGAGACTTCGGAAAACCATACTCTTGCTTTCCTTTGTCCCGAACATATTCGCTCAAGATACTTCGGAAAACCAAACTCTTGCTTTCCTTTGTCCCGAACATATTCGCTCAAGAGGCTTCGGAAAAACTTACTTTTGTTTTCGTCGGCGATTGCTTTCGTGAGACTCTTGTTTTGTACTTCTTCAGAACTTTTTACTTAGACAAATTTTTGCAACTTGTGCAATACAACTTTCCCACCGAACTTTTTCGGCATAGAATTTTTTCAAGGCCTCTAAGTGCCAAGTATTTTTTAATTCTATGCCTTCGGCATCATCGAGCTTATAAACTCCTTTTCGTACTTCGGCAAGTACCAGGTAGGGTCCTTCCCAATTTGCGCGAAGTACCCCGTGGGACGGCTTTCGGGGTGCAAATTCAGCCTTTCGGAGAACGAGGTCTCCCTTCTTTATTCCTTTTGGCCTGGCGCGTAGGTTTATGGCTGCTGCCACTCTTTGCTGGAAAGCTTTTCTTCTCAACTCGGCTACTTCTCTGTGTTCACTGACGAGGTCGAGCTTGGTTCTCAGACCGAGGTCATTTCCTTTTTCATCGAACACTTGGACTCGTATTGACGGTTGTACTACTTCGACAGGGATGATGGCCTCTGTACCGAAGACTAGTGAAAAAGGCGTTTCCCCTGTGGCTCTTCGGGGTGTTGTTCGGTAGCTCCATAACACGCTTTGGAGTTCTCCTGGCCATTTCCCTTTTGCTTCTCCCAGTCTCTTTTTCAGACCATCTTTTATGGTCCTGTTAGATACTTCCACCTGCCCATTACTTTGGGGGTGAGCTACTGGGGCGAAGTGCATTTTTGTCCCGAGGTCGCTAATGAACTCTTGGAATCCTTTGTCTATGAACTGGGATCCATTGTCCGCTACGAGTACCCTCGGTATGCCAAATCTGCATACGATGTTTTTCCATACGAACTTCTGCACTTCTTTTGCCGAGATAGTTGTCAGAGGTTCTGCCTCGACCCACTTAGAGAAATAGTCTACTGCTACTACGCAAAACTTTACGCCTCCAGGCGCCGTTGGGAGTGGCCCAATGAGATCTATGCCCCAAACTGCGAAGGGCCAAGGATAGTCTGCCGAAGTCACGAACTCTGAGGGTGTTCTTTGGATGTTCGCATGTCTCTGGCAACTACCACATTTCCGGACGAACTGCTTGGCGTCCTTTCTCAGGGTAGGCCAGAAGTATCCTTGGCGAAGTATCACTGCTGCCAGGGCGTCGGTTCCGATGTGCGAACCACAGGCACCTTCGTGAACTTCTTCGAGGATCATTTCAGTATCCTCTTCACTAACACACCTCTGTAGTGGATTTGCATATCCTTGCCGATATAGTTCTTCTCCAATTAAGAAGAAACGTCCGGAGCGCCTTCGCACTTTTGCGGCTTCGCTGGGGTCTTCGGGGAGTGTGTTGGTTGCGAGATACGTTTTGATTGGTTCTTTCCATCCTTTCCCCGAGGTCGCTATGCTTAACACCGCGACGCTGGGGTGGCTTAGCACTTCGGTGCAAGTTTTGGACTTCGCCAAACAGTCTGCCTCAGCATTTTCTCGTCGGGGTACGTTCTCGATTTTCATGACGTCGAACTCCCGAATAAGCTTTGTTACCAACTCATGGTATTTCGCCAAGGTCGGGTCTTTCGCGCCATAGTCCCCTGCCATTTGCCGGACCACCAGCTGGGAATCACTATGGGCTTTCAAGTTTCTCACGCCAATTTTTCTGGCCAGGCGTAATCCTGCTATGAGGGCCTCATACTCGGCCATGTTGTTGGTGGCGTTGAAACTGAACTTGATGGCCTTCATTACTTCTAGGCCTTCGGGGCCTCTGATAATCACTCCAGCTCCCTGGTGTTCGGATCCTGAGGCCCCGTCAACATATAACGTCCATTCTGGCTCGTCTTCGCCCGAAAATGAATGTCCCTCCTCGGTGTTTGGTACTTCGGCGATGAAGTCTGCCAAAGCTTGAGCTTTTATAGCTTTCCGGGGTTCATACGTGATGTCGTGTTCGCCAAGCTCTATACACCACTTGGAAAGCCTTCCCGAATGATCAACTTTCCTCATAACATCCCGTAGAGGCAGGGTACTTCGGACGATAATGGGGTGAGCCTGAAAGTATGGCCGTAGCCTCCTTCCTGCAAGTACCAAGGCATATATAGCTTTTTGAAGCAAAGGGTACCTGACTTCGGCGCCATGCAGGGACTTGCTGACATAGTAGACCGGCCATTGCTTTGGCCCTTCTTCTTTCACGAGGACCGAGCTCACAGCTTTTTTCGTGACGGCGAGGTACAATACGAGGGGCTCTCCCTCCCGAGGTTGCCGCAGGGTCGGCAGGCTGGCCAAGTAGACTTTGAGTTCTTCCCAGGCTTTTTGGCAATCTTCATCCCAAGGATGACCATTCCTTCCGAGGTCGCCTTCCATCTTTGCTGCCTTTGTGAGGACTTTGAAGAAGGGTCGACACCTATCTCCGTACCTGGAAATAAACCTGCTCAGAGAGGTTATTCTTCCGGTGAGTCTTTGCACGTCTTTGACTGTGGCAGGAGTTCGGAATTCAAGCAGAGCCTTAATCTTCTCGGGGTTAGCATCGATGCCTCTTTCGGATACCATGTACCCAAGGAACTTTCCCGAGGTCACGTCGAAGATGCATTTCTCAGGATTAAGGCGGATCCTGAAGGCTCTGAGTTTTTGGAAGGTTTCCTCTAAATCTGCAACGTGGTAGCCAGGCAGTTTGCTTTTGACTATCATATCATCAACATACACCTCCATGTTCCTCCCCATTTGGTCTTTGAAGACCTTGTTCATCAGCCTCTGGTAGGTGGCTCCTGCATTTTTGAGTCCGAAGGGCATCCTGATATAGCAATATGTTCCTCCCTCGGTGATGAAGGCAGTCTTCTCTTCATCTTCGGGGTCCATCCTTATCTGATGATACCCACTGAAAGCGTCCAGGAAACTTAGGAGCCCGTACTCGGCAGTTGAGTCTACCAGTTGGTCTATTGGCGGAAGAGGATATGAATCTTTCGGGCAAGCATCATTCAAATTTTTGAAGTCGATGCACATCCGCAGCTTACTACTTCCTTCTTTTGTGGCAATTACTACGTTGCTTAGCCATTCGGGGTAGTTTACCTCCCGGATAACGCTAGCGTCTATCAGACGCTGGACTTCGATTTTGACGAAGTCACTTTTGTGAGCTGAGATGCTCTGTTTCTTTTGCCGGACTTTAGTTTACCTCCCGGATAACGCTAGCGTCTATCAGACGCTGGACTTCGGTCTTGACGAAGTCACTTTTGTGAGCTGAGATGCTCCGTTTCTTTTGCCGGACAGGTTTTATTTCCGGACTCGCTTTGAGGCTATGCTGGATTACGCGAGGGTTTACCCCTGGCATGTCCTTCGGCGAGTAGGCGAACAGATCTTTATTTGCAAGCAGAAAAGATACAAGTTTTTCCTTGTCTCCTTCGGCCATGCTTTTCCCTATTCGGGTACTATGGCCTGGGACAAGCTCTACTTCTTCTGTTTCCGCTTTTGTGGGATCTTCTGCCTCGCCCCTTTCCAACTCTTTTGCTTCTACAGCATGTGCTAAGTTGCTTGCTGGAGCCTTTCGTGCTCTGACGAACACCTTTCTCACCTCGCCTTGATCAATGAAGATCTTTGCGTCTCCTTCTTTGGTGGCGAAGGTGACGGTCAAGTACTTTACATCAGGGCGAATGTGCAAATTTCCCTGTGTCTGTCTGCCGAGGATGGCGTTGTATGACGAAGGAACGTCCATGACTATGAACCTTGCCATGGTAGAGGCGAACAACTCAGCAGTTCCTTTCTCCGAAGTTCCTTTCATCATCAAGGGGAGGTCGATCCACCCGAGGACAGGTAGCTCAGATGGTCCTACGCCGAACGTGGGTGAAGTAACAGTCTTGAGGTCACTCCTGGATACGCTCAAGCTTGGCAGCAAATGTGAGAACAAGACGTCTGCGTTTGACCCATCGTCCAGCAGTACCCTCTTGACGTCCCAGTTTCCTATCCTTGCCATTATTAGCAATGGATCGTCATGAGGGAATACGATGGTGGAGCCATCCTCGCGGGCCAATTTTTTCATCGGGCTCTGATATTCCATCACTGCTATCTCTCTGGCCCTTCTTTTCCTTTCCGAGGATGGAAGCCCGGTTGTGATCGTCTGTATTACTCCTGCCGAAGGTGGAGGACGCCTTCTCGGACTTCGGTTCCTTCGCCTGTCTGAATCGTAATCCTCGTCATCGGGCTTTCCTTCTTCCTCTTTTTTCCCTTTCGGGGAAGGTATTCTCAAATAACGCCGAAGCTGGCCCTGCTTTATCAGTGATTCAATGTACTTTTTCAACTGAAAGCAGTCTTCGGTGTCATGACCGTGATCACGGTGGAACTGACAGAACTTCTTCATGTTCCTTCTGTTGTCAGCAGTCATGCCCCTCGGTCGTTGGATTTGAGCCCCCTGTTTTTCCAACGCCATGAGGACGTTAGCCCTCGTGGTGCTCAGAGGTGTAAAGTTTTGGGGCTTCCTTCCTCCTACTCGCATTCTCCGAGGTCGGCCTAACTGTTCCGTTGGACACCGGGCTTGCTGGCTGGACCCTTCGCCACGAGCGTGAATATGGTCAGCCTTCGGTCCGGTCATTCTCAGCTCTTCGGCTGTCATATGTTGTTCAGCCCTTCGGTAGAATTCTCCCAGCGTGTCCGGGGGATCTTTGGAGAATTCATAAAACAAGTGCGAATCCCTCCGGAGGCCCCTCGTCATGGCGAGGATGCGGATTTCGGGACGAAAGTCCGGAACACTGAGGGCCTCTCTGTTGAACCTCTCGACATAGTCACGGATGGTCTCCCCGTTTCTTTGTGCTATGTCAAACATCTGGACGGGCATCTTCGCCGTCGGCTTGCTCCCAATGAACTGTTGGGTGAACGCTGTGGACAGCTCCTGGAACCCCCTGATGTTTCCGGGAGGCAGGGAATTGTACCAGGCAGTTGCTGGTCCTGCGAGGGTGACTTCAAAGCACTTGCAGAGTGTAGCATCATCAGCCCCGTGTAGCACCATGCTGCGTTTGTACTTTGTTAGGTGGGCCTGGGGATCAGTCCGACCCTCATAGGTCTCTAGCCGAGGTAGCCTGAAGTCACTTGGCATGGCCGCCTCGACCACTGTTCGGGCGAAAGGAGTTTCATCTCCAGAGACGGTTTCAGTTAGCCTGGCCCAAACAGGCTTGCGTGCCACCTGCTGTTCCTCTCTCTCCAGTCTTGCCAAGACTTTCTCCAGGAGGAGCGTGGCACTGGGCTCCTCTTCCTGGTGCTTGGAGGTTCTTGGGTAAAAGGACTGTTGCCGTCTCTTCGGGGAGCAACTTCGGTACCGAGGTGAGGGGGACCTTGCCTCTGGCGACAAACTTCTTCTGGACGGGACTTCGGGTCGTTCAGACCTCGCTCTTTCCGCCAGCCGTGCTCCGAGGGGCAAGTTATCTGTCGAGGACTCTTCCCGTGGCTCCCCACTTCCCGAGCTATGATGGGTTGCCCTTGGGCTTTTCTCCCGAGGTCGTGCTGGCGAAGTGGGTTTTTGCGCCTGGGCTGGTTGCGGCCACCTTCGGTCTATCTGTTGTGTCATTTCAGCCACAACAGACCTCTGAAAGTCTCGTAAAAAACCCATGGTGATGACAAGAGGGCGTTCCTCTTCAGGCAAGGAAGTCTCTGGGGGACTTTGTTCGGTAGCTGGTTGGGTCTCAGGCGCGGATGGGGACTTCGGGAGTCCTTTGTCCTTCGAACGCCGAGTTTCGACAACAGCTACCTGGGAGTAGGTTCCCACAGACGGCGCCAAATGATGCCCCGAGGCATCTTCGTTTGTTGTCATGTTGACAGGTGGGGAGACTTCCTGAGGAGGCGAGCGCCTGGAGCTCTGGTTTCCCAGCTGAGTGTGCCTGAAAAGCTCAAAGAAGAGGTTAGGAGGTCCCCGGTTTGCTTTTCCGGGGAGGACCCTCCGACGCCCAAGTCAGTTTTCTGAGTGAAAGTGGAGGAAGAACACTAAGGGATCAAGTGTCTTGCCTGTTTTGTGTTTTCTCAGAGGGAGGAAAATGCCCATCCTTTGCCCAGTCCCATTTCCTAGTATTTATAGGAGTAGCTGGTCCGTTCAGATCATGACACATGTTCGGTCGGATTTGATCTGTACTTTTGGACCTAGGGGACAGGCAGCCGTTTGCAGCCTCCTTTAGCCCTGGACCCGGACAGGTTGTGTCAGGACTGGGGCGGCTGCGGCGTGTCAGTTCGTGTAGGGCGTTCTGATGTGACGTGTAGGGCTTGTGGGCGACATGTCAGAGGCTCCTTAAATGCTCATTTCGTACTCCCGAGGTCCCCTGGGCGAGGTCGTCCTTCGGTGCGTGCACCCTCTTCGGATTCTATCCGTCTTTTGGTGCGAGCACCTCCTTCGGGATCTATCCCATAGTTCTGGGAGTTCCCTTGATGAACACCTTCTTCGGGACTTATACCCATAGTCCGGTGATTCCCTTGTTCAGGTGTTTCTTGTTCGGGGAAGATCCTCTTCGGGGCTTCTGCCTTCGGGGAGATTCTTCCTTGCTTCAGAGAGATGGCTTTCTTACCCAAAGACGATCAGTTTGGCCCCTCGATGGAGACGGTGTTATCCTCGGAATTCCTGATGAGCTAACCGAAGTCTCGAGCTCATAGTGTTTGACTTCGCACCTTCCGAGGTCAGTAAAAAGATCCTCTCTTTGGTGACGTCAGACTCCTCGGCCAATATTCTGGCAGGGAGTTACTACCAAGGAGGCAATAGCCTTTGGCTATCACTAGCCTCCCAAAAGAGACAGTCGCACTCTTCTCTTGCTATTCCTTGGAGGACACAAGCTGGCACTACGAGCGTAAGATAAATGCATCTGCCGGGACGTGGTGGAAGCGTGGTGATCCTGAGAGGCTCGTGTGATAACCTTAGAGAGCTTCAACACGTCAACTATTCGGGTATTATGATTTGACTCTACAGTTGGGTGAGAGATCTCAACTGAAATTAGGTATGAAAAATTTTGAACACCTGGTTTACCCATTTCACTTGGATCCTGGAGGGTTTCAGTTGAATTTCGCTGCGCATGTTTGGCTCCTGAAACCCTACACTTAACACCCTTAGCTTTGCTATAGGCATCTTAGTCCACACAAATTTCTTAACTTTCTCAAGTGTTCTCAAGGTTAAAACTCATTACCCCAATCCTTAATCCTTGACCCCTTTAGGAAATCACTTAACACACTTAGGGTTATTGGCTATTACATAACCACTTAGTGATAGCTTGGCCCTTAACTATTAAGGCACCCTTAGCATTGCTCTTATTCTTTCTATTACTTAGGAGTTACTGCTTAACTAACCAGGACTTTCTTGATAATGGGGTGTTTTTTGCCATCATAGCCCTTCCTTATGCTTTTTGAGATCACTCAAGACCAACCCTTTACACCATCAATCAACATTACTTAGGTGCTTCAAGCTACCTACATTGCTCAACATGACAATACTTCATCTTTTAAGGCTTTATTTAAGTTACTTGGCCATCTTGACTGTAAACTTAGCACTAAGATCCCTTAGGTTCTAAGGCCCTTCTTACCTCTCTAGGAAGCTCTTTAGACCCTTGGTAGGAAGCCACTTATAGTCCTTCTTAGCTCATGTACATGGATATACTTTTTGTCCATTTTACCTAGCAACCTTAGGTTTACGCAGTTCTAACTTAGGACTTTACATTTGGGGGTTCTTATTCTTTTTAAACTTTTTCTAGGAACCCTTAAGAGTTGTTCTTGACACTTTAAACCCATCGGGTTTACGTAAACTAACTACTTACCATTACACTTGGCCTGACATGAGACTCGCAACTGTATACCCTCCTTGAGACCACTTCAGTGCCTATACCTTGCCTTCCAACACTTAGGCATGTACTGAGATTGTTGCCCCATCCTTATGCATAGACTATCATGACTAATTTGTGCGATTTACACACTCATAGCCCACAGTGTGTGCACCCTTAAGCTTGATTGTAGCCTAAAACCTCCTTATGCCTAGGCAAGCCATACTTGGCACCTTTTTGGCTCTCATAAATTCACCTAGGAACTTACAGGCTCTTCAGCTACTAAAAATTCTAAAGTCTATACTTTGACTCACTTTTATGGGAACTTGGTGTTTCAAGGCTGTCAAACAAAAAATTTTAATTTCTAGCACTCACTGGGTAGTTCTAACCATCTTAATTGAACCAAATCTTCCTCGAGGTTAAAATTCCATTCTTGCTTACCTTATTGTCTTAAGCCATCCTTTGTCATTCCTTAAATTTTTTTCAGACTCTTAGAACACTTAGGTACCCTTACCTACCCCTTAATCAAAAAAAAGTTCAATACACTTCTAGGCTTGTCAAGCCTTTATAAGTTTGAAGGAATTTTGATCTTTAGTTTTCCTATGACTAAGCATATTACCTCTTCTTATAGTTAACTTATATTGAGTCACTTAGGTCATTCAAAACCTTAAATTGTCAATTTATACCATGCACACTTGTACCAATTCTTATTAATCTACCTTTAATATTGGGGTATATGATGGGAAAGCAAAATCCATAACCTAAACACCGAGAACATCTAAAGAACCTTTGGTGACATGCTCAGGTTGAATGGTGAAGAGGCGTGCTAAGCAAGCCCAAGGTATATTACTAAGGCTAGTTTTAAAATATCTTGGATGTTTAGAGGTTGTGTAAGAGGACACCTGGGAGCCACCCAAGTGCACACCTAAAAGCGCCTCTAGACACTACATGAATCTTTTGAATATTATGGATGCATAGGCATTCAAAGTTATTGGAACTCTTTTAAAGTGTCTAATTCACCATTGGAAGCAACCATCCAAGGCCATCTAGCAAAATTAAGGAGCTAGTGTGTGGAAGGCTTCAAGAACCCCTAACCTTGCCAAGGGGACATCTAGGGCACATCTAGCACACCCGAAAGGGTCTAAATGGGCACATTTTTATTTAGATTTCACACCAATTCCAACCATGTTTTGGTCATTAAATACATATCCTAGCTAGTTTGGCCAAAAACAAGAAGAGAAAGAGTGTGCAAAGCATGTTTAGGAGGTGTTTGTGTTAGTTTAGGAGTTTTTGATACAAACTACTTCTGTTTCCCTTTGGTTTAGTAGAATTACAACCCTAATGCCTTTGATCACTACATAGAGTCAAACTTATGCAAGTTTTCATCATAGGTGAACATTAATAAAGTTATTACTTCAAAGTTTCTCTGCTTAGTTCTTGTTCAACTTATTTTTAGCACATAAAGGCTTAACTAGTTCTTTGTGTGTTTTGTTATACTTCTCATTTCTAATCATACATTGAATAGGTGTGTGGATTGTTCTAGCTCTTGGATTCATCTTTGTTGACCTTGATAAGCATCAGGTGTCATTTCTTGGTCATATACTAGTGGGGTTCCTATCAAGTGGTACTAGAGCCATAAGTGTTGGGTTTCAGGAGCCAAACAGCGTAGCGGAATTTAACCAAAACCCTCCAGGATCCAAGTGAAACGGGGTAAACCGGGTGTTTGAAAATTTCATACCTAATTTTTGGTTGAGATCTCTCACTCAACTGTAGAGTCGAATCACAAAACCCGAACAGTTGACGTGTTCAGGCTCTCTATGGTATCCACACGAGCCTCTCAGGATCACCACGCTTCCACCACGTCCCGGCAGATGCGTTTCTCTTGCGCTCGCAGTGCTAGCTTGCGTCCTCCAAGGAATTGCAAGAGAAGAGTGCGGCTGTCCTTTTTGGAGGCTAGGGCAAGGAGACCTGCGAATTTCTCACTGAAAAGTTGTATTTATAGTGAGACTCAACTTCCAGGCCTAATGGGTTTCAAAGCCCTAATCCAATTAGGATTTAATTTCGGGCTTAATAATGGCTCAACTCTTGGGCCCATTATTAATACAAAATTAAAGTGAAACCATAACCCAAATAATTAGCCCATGCACTCTAATGATCCAAATAGCTCTATGTGTGCGACCCAATAGGCTCTTGCCATGTTGGCAATGATCATAAAGCACATTTATGATCATAAGCAATGAGCGGTGTCTAGCAACACATCATTGCTACCCAAGTGACAAGATTGTCGGTGAATCGACTAAACCTTTATGATCATCACCGATATATGCCATTGTCCCTTTGTCCAAGATATCAAGACTAAGCACGAGACATGGAATGTGTCATTCTCGTATAGCCCAATCTTTGGTTTCTTGATGACCGAGTAGACCAACTTAAACTGATGACATTGATATCATATATCAACTCATCGAAGCATGGCCATGCATTTTCTAAGTCTCACTCTATCAAGGGGCCCAAAGATATCACTCCCGTTACCTAGGAGGGACAAAACCCATCCTGATCATACAAATCCCTCCGCATGATATGTGACATACCCAATGACCTCCTTCAAGTTCACTCAGTTATGAGCAACAAAGGAAAGTATCAAAGTATGTGACTCACATGTAGGGAACATTGATGATCTTAGGTCGAAGGACTACATATACCATGATCACTATGAGAATCACTTATGACACTCATATAACGATCCATGTAGTGTTCTCATGGTGGGTCGGTCCAATACACAAGTTCTCCAACTTGTACCCATATGTAGACTACATATCTCATATTAGTCTCCACATATGCTAGTCATTATGTATTATTGCAACCCGCTCCACAATAATACTAGACCAGGGACATTTAAGAATATCATTATTCTAGGGTTACAAATATGTTTGTTAAGTTACGCAGAAACAAAACAATAAACATAATTGCTGGATTAATGCCTTAATAAAATATCATGACTCAATGTGCAAAAATACAATCATCTCATGATTGGCTTTTGGGCATAACACTAACAATAAGTTCCATCCAAGAACATATCCAATTGTTCATCATTTGTCCTCCTTGTTTCTTATGATTCCTTCACTATTCTTTATTTGTACTTTTGAATTTCATCCATATTAATTATTTTTTGTGTGTGTTTTAAGTCCATCATAGTATGTTCCTTTTTGTTTTAGTCTTAGTTTGCTTCATTTTCTTCTTACCTGTACCCCTTCTATTTTTTTTCTTCTAGATTTTTAATTCCCTTTATTGTACTATCATCCCACCAATTCTAATCCTTTTCTACTTCATTCCAGCAGGAGTGTTCCATGTCCAGCATCTAAAAACACCCAAAAAAGTACAAAAAAAATAATGGTTGAATCAGGTTGTTTTCAATTCCCATTCAATTGTTCAATATACACATGAAATATTGCTCAATTTGGTTACTACATATAATTAAAATTTTCTCCCTCTTATGCCCTAATGAAAAAGGTCATACAATTTTTACAAGCATGAAAATCCATCAAAAAATATATATAAAAAAAAGCTCCTTTATTTACAAGAAACTTATGGACTTCTTGATTTTATGTTGAAAACCCTTAACAAGAGTTTTCATAAAAAAAAACCCTTGTTTTCTTGTGTACTTACAACCTTTTATTGCTGGAACTTCTTCAGCCTGCTTTCAAAAACCTTAAGGGATTGGTTTTTATTTGTGTGTCTAGAAAACTAGTTCATAAAGAACATAGGAAGTGGCTCTTTTGAGCAATAACACACTAACAAATTTGAGTAAGTGTTGTGGGAGAACTTTAATTTTAGGCAAGATGTCCAAAGGAATAGGAAAAGATTGAGATTCCATGCAGGCTCAACTTGAAAAACTTTTTACAGGGATGGTAGCCATAAGAGAGAAAAACACATGGAGGCTCTAGATAAATACTGCTATTTTCAAAAGCTACAATCACAAGTGACCATAAGCCAAGGTGTGGGGTGTGACTCCTTCAAATTTTGGCAAAACAAAAGCTTCAAGATTAAGGAGGATTCTGAAGTAGAAGAGGAGTATGGAGTGAGGCTCAACGGCCAAATATGTTGTCGAGAAATGACCCCTCAAAATAGACGATAATTTGAGCTTTATTAAGCTAACTATTCCACCTTTTTAAGGCAAGTGACCCAAATGCTTGTTAAGAGTGGGAGCAAAAGATAGATATGGTTTTTTATAGCCTCAATTATTTGGAAGAAAAGAAGCTAAAATTTGCTATTATTGAACTTTCTAATTATGCGTTCGTGTGGTAGAATCAGGTGGTGTCCTCAAGACATACAATTGCAGAGTTACCCTACAAACATGGGAGGAACTTGCACGTTTGATGAGGAAGAGATTTATGCCTACCTACTATGGTAGAGACCAATACCAAAAGTTGTAAAGATTAGTGCAAGGTAACAAGTTTGTGGAGGACTATCACAAAGAGTTAAAGATGACATTGATTCGGGCCAATATTATTGAGAATGATGGCTCTACTATAGAAAAATTCCTACAAGGTCTAAATGTGTAGATAGATAAGAAAGTAGAGATGGCTCACTTTGCAAATTTATAAGATTTTCTACACCAAGTCATCAAGGCCCAAAGAAAAATTCAAATAAGGAAGGCAACAAGGATGAAATAAGGAGGAAATTCCACCTATAAGGGAGCTTGGGGCATGGAAGTCAAGAAGCAAGCACCATAACTTAAGGTCGATGCACCTACTAAGGGCCCTTATTTTAAACTTAAGAAGAAGGTACTTCTTCACTTCCTAAACATGACGTTAGAGCAAGAGATAAAGTGTGTTTTAAGTGTTAGGGAAAAGGGCATTACATGAAGAATTGTCCAAACAATAGAATGATGATCATGAAAAAAGATGGAGAGCTTACTTCTGAAGATGAACACATCTTTGAAGAAGAAAGTGATGACATGTCAGCCTTAGAGGACATTCTATATAGAGTCGAGGCTAAATTAAGTAACTTTAATTTTGTGGCAATAAGAGCTCTAAGTATGAAATCCAATGAGGAGACCAACAAAAAAAAATGTATCTTTCATACTAGTGATGAATCAAATATCATGTATGTAGCCTCATTATTGATGGAGGAATTTGTACCAATGTGGCTAACACAACCATGGTGGACAAGTAACAACTGCCCACACACAGGCACCTTCATCCTTATAGGTTGAAATGGTTGAATGATGATGATTAGGTAAGGTTGGCAAAATAAGCTCTTCTTTCTTTCAAAATCAGCTTCTCTTCCATGATGAATTTCTTTTTCATGTTGTTCCTATGCAAGCACACCACATTATACTTGGGAGGCTATGGAAATTTGATAGGAAGGTGACTCATGATGGTTTTTGAAACTTGTATTGTTTTGTTCATCAAAATAGACTTGTTAATTTTCTTCCTCTTTCTCCACAACAAGTTTTATAAGATCAATACAAGGTTCAAAGTAAGGTTGAGAGAAAACTTAATTAGGGAAATTTGAGGGAAGGAAAAGAAATCATTAGAGGAAAGTGAGTGGAGAGTTCTTGAAAGAAAACCAAGAGGGGAAGCTAAGAAAAAAGAGAGTGTGCTTCATTGCAAAAATGCGTGATGTGAGGCATGCCCTTCAAGCACAAAGACTAGTGCTTTTTTTTGCTTTATAAAGATTCTTATCTTGCCATAAATAAGCTAACCTCCCTTCCTAGTTTTGTTGTGTCTTTGCTATAGGAATTTAAAGATGTCTTTCCTAAGGAACCAAAGGGGTTACCACCAATTAGTGGAATAGAGCACCAAATTGACTTGATTCATAGAGCTCCTATTTCAAACAAGCATGAATATAGGACAAGTGGGACTACAAACATTCAAAGAAAATAAAAGATTTGTTAGCAAAGGCCTATGTTAGAGAAATCATGAGTCCATGTGCTGTACCTATATACTTCATGCCAAAAGAAGGTGGATCATGGTGCATGTGTTAGTGTTGTGCCCTAAAGCCAATCATGAGATGATTGTATTTTTGCACATTGAGTCATGATATTTTATTAAGGCATTAATCCAGCAATTATGTTTGTTGTTTTGTTCCTGCGTAACTTAACAAACATAATTGTAACCCTAGAATAATGATATTCTTAAAAGTCCCTGGTCTAGTATTATTGTGGAGCGGGTTGCAATAATACATAACGACTAGCATATGTGGAGACTAATATGAGATATGTAGTCTACATATGGGTACAAGTTGGAGAACTTGTGTACTGGACCGACCCACCATGAGAACACTACATGGATCGTTATATGAGTGTCATAAGTGATTCCCATAGTGATCAGGGTATATGTAGTCCTTCGACCTAAGATCATCAAGGTTCCCTACATGTAAGTCACATACTTTGATACTTTCCTTTGTTGCTCGTAACTGAGTGAACTTGAAGGAGGTCATTGGGTATGTCACATATCATGCGGAGGGATTTGTATGATCAAGATGGGATTTGTCCCTTCTATGTAACGGGAGTGATATCTTCGGGCCCCCTTGATAGAGTAAGACTTAGAAAAATGCATGGCCATGCTCGGATGAGTTGATATGCGATATCAATGTCATCAGTTTAAGTTAGTCTACTCAGTAATCAAGAAACCAAAGATTGGGCTATACGAGAGTGACACATTCCATGTCTCGTGCTTAGTCTTGATATCTTGGACAAAGGGACAATGGCATATATCGGTGATGATCATAAAGGTATAGTCGAATCATCGACAATCTTGTCACTTGGGTAGCAATGATGTGTTGCTAGACACCGCTCATTGCTTATGATCATAAATGTGATTTATGATCATTGCCAACGTGATAAGAGCCTATTGGGTCGCACACATAGAGCAATTTGGATCATTAGAGTGCATGGGCTAATTATTTGGGTTATGGTTTCACTTTAATTTCGTATTAATAATGGGCCCAAGAGTTGAGCTATTATTAAGCCCGAAATTAAATCATAATTGGATTAGGGCTTTGAAACCCATTAGGCCTGGAAGTTGAGTCTCACTATAAATACAACTTTTAAGTGAGAAATTCGCAGGTCTCCTTGCCCTAGCCTCCCAAAAGGACAGCCGCACTCTTATCTTGCAATTCCTTGGAGGACCCAAGCTAGCACTGCGAGCGCAAGAGAAACGCATCTACCGAGACGTGGTGGAAGCGTGGTGATCCCGAGAGGCTCGTGTGGATACCATAGAGAGCTTGAACACGTCAACTGTTCAGGTAGTGAGAGATCTCAACCGAAAATTAGGTATGAAAATTTTCAAACACCCGGTTTACCCCGTTTCACTTGGATCCTGGAGGGTTTCGGTTAAATTCCGCTGCGCTGTTTGGCTCCCAAAACCCAACAGCATGTGTATGGATTGTAGGCCTATCGACAAAATCATAGTGTAGACATCTTATTCCTATATTTGATGATATGCTAGATGAATTGTATAGTTTTACTATGTTTTCTTAGATTAATTTGAAGAGTGGATACCATCAAATTTGCATGAGGAATGGGGATAAATGGAAAACAACTTTTAAAAAGAATTAGGCTAATATGAGTGGTCGGAGACGCCATTTGGTTTAACTAATGCCCCTAGCACTTTCATGAGACTTTTGAACCATGTTTTGCATCATTACATAGGGAAATTTGTTGTTGTTTACTTTCAAGATCATGTAGAACACCTAAGACAAGTGTTTGGTACATTGAAGGAACAAAAGTTGAATGCAAATTTCAAGAAGTGCACTTTTTGTACTAACTGTGTTATCTTTCTTGGATTTGTTGTAAGTTTTGAAGAAGTTATGGTTCATGAAGAAAAGGTCAAATCCAATCAGGAATGGCCTATTCCCACATCCATTTCTTAGGTGAGGTTTTCCCATGGACTAGCTAGTTTCTACAAGAGGTTTGTTAGAAACTTTTCTACTATAGCAGCACTTCTTACTGAGATTGGTAAAAAAAATATTGGCTTTAAATGGGAGAAAGCTCAAAATGATACAGTCATGTTTTTCAAAGAGAAGTTGTGTAATGCACCTTTGTTAGCTCTATCTAATTTTTCTAAAACTTTTAAAATTGAGTGTGATGCTTTACGTTTTGGTATCATATCTATATTGATGTAAAGAAGGTAGGTTGTTACCTATTTTACTAAGAAACTTAATAGAGCGGCCCTTAATTATCCAGTTTATGGCAAGTAGTTGTATGCCTTAATGAGAGCATTAAAGACATGGCAACACCACTTGTGGCCAATGAGTTTATCAAACATACGGATCACCAATCTATCAAATACCTAAAAGGCCAAGGTAAATTGAATAGAAAACATGCTAGATGGATTGAATTCATTGTCTTCTCCTTATGTGATCAAATACAAGCAAGCCAAAGAGAATGTAATGGTGGATGCACTTTATATAAGGTTTACTTTACTTTCCACTCTAGATTCTATGTTGCTTAGGTTTGAACATTTGAAAAAATTGTATGTTAATGATTTAGACTTTGGTGAGACCTTTTCTAACTATGCTAAAACTACTTTTGAAAAATTTTATCAACAAGATGGATTTCTTTTTAGAGAGAATAGATTGTTCATACCTCAAACATCATTGAGGGAGTTGCTTATCAAAGAAGCTTGTAGGGGTAGTCTCATGGGACAATTTGGTGTGCCTAAGACTCTGGAGATGCTCAAGGGACACTTCTTTCAGCCACACAGGAAAAGGGATGTTGAGAGGGTTTGTAGCCATTGTATTGCTTGCAAGAAGGCTAAGTCTAAGAAAACTACTAATGGATTACATACTCCTTTGCCTATACCTCCATATCCTTGGACTCACATGTCTATGAATTTTATTGTAGGACCTCATATGACTACAAGAGGTAGAGATTCCATCTTTGTTGCTATAGAGAGATTTCCCAAGATGGACCATTTTATCCCATGCAACAAGCTAGATGATGTTATAACTATTGTTGAGTTTTTTTTCAAGGAAAAGGTGTGGCTACATCGAGTTCTGATGCCTATTATGTCTAGTAAAGACACCAAATTCCTAAGTCAGTTCTGGAGGACTTCATGGGGTAAGCTTAGTCCAAATTTACTATTTTCCACTTCATGTCATCCATAAACTGAAGACCAAATTGAGGTAGCAAATAGGACTTCAATTACTTTGCTTAGAGCTCTTATTAAGAGGAATTTGAAATCTTGGGAAAATTGTCTACCCCATGTTGAATTTATATACAATAGAGTTGTCCATAAGACAACTAAATACTCACCCTTTAGAATTATGTATGGTTTAATCCATTGACACCTCTATATCATTTTCCTTTACCTATTAATGAGTTTTCAAGCTTAGATGGTGCTACAAAGGTAGATTTGGTGCATATAATGCATGAGAAGGTTAAAGCACAAATTAAGAAAAATATTCAACAAGTTGCACATTTAGACAATAAAGGGCATCAGGTAGTGAATTTTGAGCTATATGATTGGGTTTGCTTTCATATGAGAAAAGAAAGATTCCCAACTTAAAGGAGAACTAAGTTGCACCCAATAGGAGATGGTCCTTTCCAAGTTGTCAAGAAGATTAATGAAAAAGGTTCTTACGGCCCTCCTAGTAGGAACCTTGGCTGAAGGAGATAAGTTGATTAAATTCATAGCTTAATACCTTAATTTAAGTTCATTAGCAAGGTTAACTAAGCTAGGCAAGATTTACTACGTTCTGAGGAGTTTATGGCCTTAAAAGAGGTTAGATGTAAAGTGGCAATTTTACAACTCAATGTGTCAAGACAAGTCCCAAGGTGTTAAAAATGTGTTTTAAAGTTTGACACCTGCATAGCACCCACAAATTTAAATAAGTGTTGAAGGTTTGACCAAGTTTTGACTACAAGTTACTATTTTGGGAAAAGGGATTTTGACCAGCTAATGAAAGTTTGAGGGTTTATGGGATTAAAGACTTTATAACTTGGCAAAGAATGGGATGGCTGCCACTATTCACCATTTCTTCTCCTCAACGTCGAGCTCATCCTCGCCCTCTTCAGTTCTCCATCAATTCCTTCTCAATTTCAAGTTTTCTTGGTTGAAATTAAAAGGTCCAAAGGTGCACAAGCATTGGGTAGCTTTTCTCAAGGGGTTTTTGTGCATTTGAAGGTTGTTTTCATGTTTTTCTTGCTTGTGCTTGATATGTACATAAGGTAACACTAATTCCTTGATGATTTCTTGTTTGTTTGGCATTTTGATGTATGGGTTTTGTTTAATTGGTCGTGTTTTGTTGCCATGTACCTTGGATTGCTTGGAACCTATGCAAACCTAGTGAAGCCTTGTTTATTGGTGAAGGATTGCTTGATCTTTCCATGTAGCTTCTGTTTAAGGGAAGGGATTTAATGTTTCAAGTTTGATGCTATTTGAGTGTTGATGCATGTTACAAAGAAGTTGTTTGATCAATAGCATTGGTTAGGGGGCATGGTTCATCATAGTGGACTTGGTGTGTGTTTGAGCTTCGCATGATGCATTGATGCATCATAGATGTGTTTGTGATGTCACATTATGGCCTAGGCAACTTGTTTTACAGGTATGAGGAGTTTGAAGGTATTCCATGCATGATTGGTAAGCTTGGAAGCCTCCCAAAGTGCTAGGAGTACAAATTGGTGATGCTGGAAATGAAGGGTTAAGGATGAGTTGCTAAGGTTGGCAACACATCGCCAAGCTCTCAAAATTACTTTTGAGGGTTATGCACCATGGGTACGCATCACCAAGCATGATGATTGAAGTGCTTATATTTAGTTATGTTTTATATAGGTTTTTCCCTTGTATTTGCTTGTCTTTTGATGTGCTTTTGCTAGGATATGATGCTTAATTTTTTCATATTTCATTTTTAGGTCTTATTTTAGCTTCATGTAAGATAGAAAGGATTTTGGTGAAGTTTTGGACCTAAATTGCCTGTTTTGGCAAATTTTTTGAGCTGCCCATGTTTCAACCTATGTTGAAATAAGCAAAATTTTAAAGTCTAGAGGAGTAACATGGCCTCTTACATAGTTGTATATCATCTTGTGTTGGTCTAATTTTTTAGGTTTTCATAAGATTAATTCAGGAAGAATAATGACAAAAGGGAGGATGCGCAAAAAAGATGATGGCCAGGGGCCTCATCGTTCAGAGTCATGATGACTGGAGGAGAGACTTCTGGGAGGAAGAACCCCTGGTGGATTGGATCGCCCAAAGGAGAGTGCCTGAAAGCTCAGAAACAAAGGGTTAGGAGGCCCCCGGAGTGTTTTTCCAGGGGGGGAGCCTCCGACGCCCAAGTCAGTGGTGGCTGAGAGAAAGGCAGAGAAAATAGCACAAAAGGGCTGAGGAGTCTCGCCTGGTAATTTTCTCAGAGTGTGGGAGCAGTGTTTTGCCAACCAGCCTCCTGCCAAGTATTAATTCCTGGTATTTATAGGAGCGCCTAGCCCGTTCAGATCGCGACACGTGTTCGGTCGGATGTTCCTGAATTTCTGGGCGTAGGAGACAGATAGCTGGTAGTAGGTTGCCTTGAGCCATGTGCTGAGACGGGCCATGATGTGATTTTGATGGCGTCAGCGTGGCAGTGCGCCTTTTGAGGTGGATTGTGGCGTCTATGAATGGATGTGTCAGAGGCTTCCTTAAATGCTTCCATAACTGCTCCTGCCGTACTCCCGAGGTCCCTGGGTGAGGTCGTCCTTTGGTACGGACAGAGCCTCTTCGGGAAACAAGCCCTCAGTTCGGGGGTTCCCAGTTTCAGGGAGTTCCGCCTTCGGGGATATCATGTTCGGCTCGCTATGTCAGGTGCCGTTTTTCCGAAGGCGATCTGTTCACAACCTTGGGGGGGCAAGTAGTGTCCTCAGGTTTTCCTGGCGTGCCGGGCTCGGAGCTCTTCGGCTATCTCCCGAGGTGCATGATCACACCTTTTCTCGGGTAGCGCCAGCTTCTTCTGGCCATTCTTGTGGCAGGGAGTTCGGCCAGATAGAGGCGATAGCGTTTGGCTATCACATGCCCCCCTTTGGAAAGCCGAAGTGAAGACTTCGGTTTTGCATCTCTTTCCGAGGTTGTTTATGGGAGTCTCTTTGGAAGCTTAACCTGTTCCGAGGATGCGCCTTTTGCCCGAAGATCATGGGCTCTTCGGCCTTGGCCTGTTCTTTGGTGTCTTCGAGGCGGAGCCTGTGCCGAAGATACACCTCTTGCCCGAAGGTCATGGGCTGTTCGGCCATAGCCTGTCTCTTGGCGTCCTCGAGTTGGCCTGCTCTTTGTTTCTGCAGGTCTGTTTGGCCAAGCGTGTCAGTCTGAGCGGCGCGTCCCAGTTTTCCAGGGATGTCAGAAGACGTGTCCCAGTTTTCAAGGGACGTTTGGAGGACGTGTCCCCCATTTTTGCGCAGCGGTTGACACGTGGCGCTTTGCCATTGGAGGAGAGTCGCGTCGGTTACAGAGGGCGCGCCTTTTCAGGTGCAGAGAGCAGTTACGGCGACGGTTCGCCTCCAAAGGGTACTTATGACGATGTTTCGGTTACCCACCTCTGGCTTTATAAATAGCCCATTCCATCATAAGTTCCCTTTGCTTTTTCTTCTGCTCTTTTCTCTGCTTTGCCCCTGTTCTTGCACTTTCTTGCTTTCTGTGGCGGAGCTACCTTAATCAGAGCTTTTTTCCAGCCAACTTTCACGACGGCGTCCTCAGATTTTGGCAAATCTTTCGGTGGGTTTTTGTTTTCCAGAGCGTTTTGATCCCTCTGTTCTTTTGAGTTTTTCTCTGGAAACTGTTTTCTTCCGTTTTCAAACTCGTTTTCATGTCGAAAATGCCCATTCCTGAGAGCTGGCAGCCTCTTTTAGCCCATCCTTGTTGCACCACCCCTGCAAAGTTAGAGAGGTGGAAGAAAAAATTCTTTCTTCCCTCTTACGCCATTACTAGGCTGCCTCGTTCTAGCCATTATGCTTTTTCAAACCATAGTAAGGAGGTTACCGTTTTCCGAGCCCAGCTGAAGGCCGGTCTTCGGTATCCTCCCCCGAAGATGGTGTGCGAGTTCTGCAAATTTCATGGCATTGCTGTGAACCAGCTTCCCCCGAACTCGTTCTGCTATTTTAACGCCTACCTCTGCATGTGTGGCATCTTCGGGATAGAACCCCATTTCATAATCTTTATGCAGTACTACAAGCTCTCTGTGGTCCCGAAGGGTGGCTTCTATTTCATGCTACCTCGGGGATCCGGGAGCAAGAAATTCATGTTCACCTTCGCCACTAAGGATAGCTGGCGGGGGTGGCAACAGAAGTTCTTCTTCCTGAAGATGGACGAGGCCTGGTCGTACGTTCTGACCAAATGGGCTCAGGGAACACTGGATGTGGACGTTGTTGATCCGAGGATGCTGCTGACCCCAGAGTTGGCTCCCGTGTTCGCGGATTTCGACGCCCGCATTCGGGCTGTCTCTGACTGGGATCCCGAGGTCGCTCCGCGCGCCCTTTACCCTTTTCCAATCAACTGGAAGTTGATGACCGAAGAGGTCCTTCGGGAATTAAAGGTGGTAAAGGAGCACAAGACTGACCTCAAGATGCCAGCTCCTGCCATCGCCGGGAAGGATTCCTGGTTGGTCAAGCTTCTTAAGGAGGAGATTTCTTTCGAAACGCTTGTCGAAAGTGAGTCATCTTCTACTCCTTTGCTGTTTTTTCCTCGGACTTACGCTGATGTTTCTCTCCTTTTTCAGAGATGGGCGACGGGACTGCCGCCTATTACAAGTCCCTTTTCACCGGCCAAGTGGAGAAGGGCGATCAGACGAAGAAGGCGGCTTCCCGAAGGCGAAAGTCTACTGGCGCGGGGCCTTCGAGGAAACGGGCAAAGAGAACTGCCCAGGTTCCTCTAGAAGAAATTCCCGAGGAGACTGCCGAGGAGCCTGGGACAGCCGAGATTCCGGCGTCTGAGACTGCTGCTTCCGAGGTCCCTTCAACCGACGTCCCTCCTCAAAGTCCTACTGCGTCGCAGGCCCTCCTTGATGTAGTGGTAGAAGTACCTTCTGCCGAGGAGCGGCGCAGGCGGAAGGGCAAGGGCATTTCGGCCGAGGAGGCCGAGGACTCCGAGGACGTCGTTGTCGAGGTTCCACCAGGTTTGTTTCCAGACAAAGTGTACTTCCTTTGTTTTTTCTGGATTGCCTTCTTTGTCTTTAATCTCCTTCTCATTCTTGCCACGCAGGGGAGTTGACTACCCCTGACTGGGCGGCCGAACATGCTCGGAAGCGAGCTCTTCGGGACGCCAAAATCCCGCAAGGGAAGATACCAAAGGAGCCTTTCTGGACGTTCACGGAGGACATGAATTTGTACTCCGAGGACTGTCCTCAAATGGCGAAGGAAATTTCGAAGGGGGTGCTTACCGAGGCCTCCTTCAAGGCTATAGCGGCGGCCCATCCGGGGGATAACACTCTCGCCGCAAAGATCACCGAGCATGCTGCTCAGGTATATCCTTCACAGCTCTTTCCCTTCAATTTTTTCCTAAGTGTTTGGCTCTTACTGACCTTGCGTTTTATCTTTTTGCAGCTGCTGGGGTACGCCGGCTTTCTCCGAGTTCGGGTGGCCAGGGAGGTTGCCTTCCGAACTTCGGCCACTCAGACCATGAATGAGGCGAGGATCGCACTCGCGGAGTCGGCCGCCAAAAACCAGCAGCTGAAAGAGGCTGCTGAGAAAGAAGTGACTGCCCTTCGGGAGGAGTTCCGGAAGGAAAAAGAAGAACTTCAAAAGGATTCCTCCCAGAAGATTGCTGACCTCGGTGATCAAATAAAGGGGATGCTCACCGCCAACGAAGATCTTCTCAAGCACAAGGCTGGTTCTGACAGCCTTATAGTGTCGTTGACGAGTGAGAATAACACTCTCCGGGCTGAGGTCGAGTCTTTGAAGAAGGGGTCCAAGGGGCGTTGGAGATAAAGGCGCTGAAGGAGGAGATTGCTGAACTGAAGGACGACCTTGACGACCTCGAGCTTGATAAGAACGAGTCTGATCAAATGGCCAAGGTTGCCTTTCAGGACGGCTTCTGCCTTGCTCGTCACCAGGTTCTCCAGAGGTTCCCAGATTTAGACCTCTCTTTTCTGGAGGCCCTAAATATTCCTGAGGGACCTCGGTGGGAATGGTCCAAGGTCGAGCATCTGAAACTTCCTCCTTCAATTCCAGCGCCAAAGGTGGTGGAAAAGGGCGGGCCAGCGAGTGGCTCTCGGGACGCCGCGAACCCTTAGGCTATTTTTTAGGGCCCCTTTTCCTTCCCTTCTATTTTGTATTCCTTCTTCGGGCACTTCTTTACTGTAAAGCAGCTTTGCTCTTAATGAAGATTTTTTTTGGCTAAGTCTTTTCTTGCAAGTTTCTTCATTTCCATTGTCCCGAACACGTTCGCTCAAGAGACTTCGGAAAACCTGCGATCAAAGAAACTCTTTTACCTTCCCTTGGCCGAGCCTGTTTGCTCCAGAGGCTTTTTGGAAAGTCTGAAAAAATTTGACTAAGTCTTTTTGCAGGCTTTTGCATTTCCAATTTGTCCCGAACATGATTCGCTCAAGGGACTTAAAAACTTCGGAAAGTCTTTTTGCAAACCTTTTTCCTATTTTTCCCGAGCATGTTTGCTCAAGGGACTTTTTGTTTTTCCAGTTGTCCCGAGCATGTTTGCTCAAGGGACTTCGGAAAACCTTTCGCGAGATTTTTCACTTCCTATTTTCCCGAGCACGTTCGCTCAAGGGAGTTCGGAAAATTATCTCTGCGCTGGCTATGGCGAGTACTTCTGCGAGATTTTTGTTTTCCATCTTTCCCGAGCCTCAAGGGACTTCGGAAAACTGCCTCTGCGAGATTTCTCCATCTTTTCCCGAGCGTGATGGCTCAAGGGACTTCGGAAAGTCATATCTGCGCTTTATCATGGCGAGCATCTTCGCGGAATTCTGCTTTGCACAATTTTGGATACTTAAGAACTTTCCTTAAGAGCATTCTGTACTTACAATTCCTCCGCTTCATCTTAGGCGTAGAATTTTTTCAAGGCGTCTGAGTGCCAAGTATTTTTCAATTCTACGCCTTCGGCGTCGCCAAGTTTGTACACGCCTTTTCGTACTTCGGCGAGAACCAGATAAGGTCCTTCCCAGTTTGCGCGAAGTACTCCGTGGGACGGCCTTCGGGGTGCAAAGTCAGCCTTTCGGAGAACGAGGTCTCCCTTCTTGATTTCTTTTGGCCTGGCCCGTAAGTTTATAGCCGCGGCCACTCTTTGCTGAAAAGCTTTTCTTCTCAGCTCGGCTATTTCTCTGTGTTCGCCGACGAGGTCGAGCTTGGTTCTGAGGCCGAGGTCGTTTCCACCTTCATCAAATACTTGCACCCGTACTGATGGTCTGACTATCTCTACTGGGATAATGGCCTCTGTCCCGAAGACGAGTGAGAAGGGAGTCTCCCCTGTGGCTCTTCGGGGCGTCGTTCGGTAGCTCCATAATACGCTTTGGAGTTCTCCTGGCCATTTCCCTTTTGCTTCTCCCAGTCTCTTTTTCAGGCCATCTTTTATGGTCCTGTTCGATACTTCCACCTGCCCGTTACTTTGGGGGTGAGCTACTGGGGCGAAGTGCATCTTTATTCCGAGGTCGCTGATAAATTCTTGGAATCCTTTGTCTATGAATTGGGATCCATTATCAGCTACTAGTACCCTCGGTATGCCAAATCTGCATACAATGTTCTTCCATACGAACTTCTGCACTTCTTTTGCCGAGATAGTTGCCAGCGGTTCTGCCTCGACCCATTTAGAGAAATAGTCCACTGCTACAACGCAGAATTTCACGCCTCCGGGTGCTGTGGGGAGTGGCCCAATAAAGTCTATACCCCAGACTGCGAACGGCCAAGGATAGTCAGCCGAACTTACCATTTCCGAGGGTGCCCTCTGGATGTTCGCGTGTCTCTGGCAGCTACCACATTTCCGGACGAACTGTCTTGCGTCCTTTCTCAGGGTAGGCCAGAAGTATCCTTGGCGAAGTATCACCGCTGCAAGGGCATCAGTTCCAATGTGTGAACCACACATGCCTTCGTGGACCTCTTCAAGGACCATTTCAGTATCCTCTTCATCCACGCATCTTTGCAGCGGGTTTGCATATCCCTGCCGGTATAACTCTTCACCAATCAGGAAGAATCGGCCGGAGCGTCTTCGCAGTCTTGCAGCATCGCCGGGGTCTTCGGGGAGCAAATTCTCTGCGAGGTATCTTTTTATTGGGTCTTTCCACCCTGTTCCCGAGGTCGCCATGCTCAGCACTGAGATGCTCGGATGGTCTAGCACCTCGGTATATGTTTTCGACTTCACCAAGCAATCTGCCTCAGTGTTATTCCGCCGAGGTACATTTTCGATCCGTACGGCGTCAAACTCTTGGATGAGCTTTGCTACCAGCTCGTGGTATTTTGCCAAGATTGGGTCCTTCGCCCCATAATCTCCTGCCGTCTGCCGAACTACCAGCTGGGAATCGCTGTGAGCCTTTAAGTTTCTCACGCCAATCTTTCTGGCCAAGCGTAATCCCGCTATGAGGGCTTCATACTCAGCTACATTGTTGGTGACGTTGAAGCTGAACTTGATAGCCTTCATTACCTCCAGGCCTTCGGGGCCCCTGATAATTACTCCAGCTCCCTGGTGTTCGGACCCCGAGGCTCCGTCTACGTGCAAGGTCCATTCTGGCTCACCCTCTTTTGGATCTGAATGGCTCTCCTCAGTGGTGGGTATTTCGGCGATAAAATCTGCCAGTGCTTGGGCTTTTATGGCCTTCCGAGGCTCATACGTGATTTCGTGCTTGCCCAACTCTATGCACCACTTGGAGAGCCTTCCCGAATGATCAACTCTCTTCATGACATCCCGTAGCGGCAGACTACTTCGGACGATGATGGGGTGAGCCTGAAAGTATGGTCGCAGCCTTCTCCCTGCAAGCACCAAGGCGTATATAGCTTTTTGAAGCAAAGGGTACCTGACTTCGGCGCCATGCAGGGACTTGCTGACATAGTAGACTGGCCATTGCTTTGGCCCTTCTTCTTTCACGAGGACCGAGCTCACAGCTTTTTCTGTGACGGCGAGGTACAATACGAGGGGCTCTCCCTCCCGAGGTTGTCGCAGAGTCGGCAGGCTGGCCAAGTAGACTTTGAGTTCTTCCCAGGCCTTTTGGCAATCTTCGTCCCAAGGATGATCATTCCTTCCGAGGTTGCCTTCCATTTTTGCTGCCTTTGTGAGGACTTTGAAGAAAGGTCGACACCTATCTCCGTACCTGGAAATAAACCTGCTCAGAGAGGTTATTCTTCCGGTGAGTCTCTGCACGTCTTTGACTGTGGTAGGAGTTCGGAATCCAAGCAGAGCCTTAATCTTCTCGGGTTTAGCCTCGATGCCTCTTTCGGGTACCATGTACCCAAGGAACTTTCCCGAGGTCACCCCGAAGATGCAGTTCTCAGGATTTAGGCGGATCCCGAAGGCTCTGAGTTTTTGGAAGGTTTCCTCTAAATCTGCAACGTGGTAGCCAGGCAGCTTGCTATTGACTATCATATCATCAACATATACCTCCATGTTTCTCCCCATTTGGTCTTTAAAGACCTTGTTCATCAACCTCTGGTAGGTGGCTCCTTGCATTTTTTAGCCCGAAGGGCATCCTGATATAGTAATATGCTCCTCCCTCGGTAATGAAGGCAGTCTTCTCTTCATCTTCGGGGTTCATCCTTATCTGATGGTAGCTACTGAAGGCATCTAGGAAACTTAGGAGCCCATACTCAACAGTTGCATTTACCAGTTGATCTATTGGCGGCAGAGGGTATGAGTCTTTCGGGCAAGCATCGTTCAAGTTTCTGAAGTCGATGCACATCCGGAGTTTTGCTGCTACCTTCTTTCGTGGCAATGACCATGTTGCTCAACCATTCGGGGTACTTGACCTCCCTGATAACTTCAGCATCTAGGAGATGCTGGACTTCGGTTTCGACAAAGTTGCTTTTGTGGGCTGAGATGCTTCGTTTCTTTTGCCGGACAGGTTTTGCTTCCGGGCTTACTTTGAGGCTATGCTGTATTATGCCAGGGTTTACCCCTGGCATATCTTTCGGCGAGTAGGCAAACAGATCTTTATTTTCCAGCAGAAAGGATACAAGGTTTTCCTTGTCACCTTCGGCCAAGCTCTTCCCTATTCGGGTAGATTGACCTGGGACAAGCTCTACTGCTTCCGTTTCTGCTTTGGCGAGATCTTCTTCTTTGCCTTTTTCTAGCGCCTTTGCCTCCATCGTTTGCGCGAGGTTGCTCGCCGGAGCTTTTCGTTTTTTTACAAACACCTTTCTTACCTCGGCTTGGTCTAGGAAGACCTCTGCATCTCCATCCTTGGTCGCGAATGTGACAGTCAAGTACTTCACATCGGGGCGAATATGCAGGTTCCCCATTGTCTGTCTTCCAAGGATGGCGTTGTACGAAGACGGGACGTCCATGACGATGAATCTTGCCATTGTGGACGCGTACAACTCAGCTGCTCCGTTTACCGAAGTGCCTTTCATCATCAAGGGGAGGTCGATCCATCCGA